>JARHVA010003919.1:797500-807500 GCA_037957365.1 Torreya grandis
TTTAAGAGATTCAAGATCTAAACAAGCTAGAGATTAATGGACTTCATGATACCCTAATAACCTATGAGATGAGGATAAGTGAAGGAAGACCTAAAAAGAAGTAAGTTGCATTCAAGGTAAAAAAAAATTAATGGGAGAAGAATACACAAGGTAATAAATTCAAAAACATTGATGAATTTTATATTGATGATGATGAGTTGATAGTTATGTTTGTAACAAAGTTGATAACCAGTTCAAGTAAATACAAGGGTAAGTTGCCCTTTAAATGATTTAATTATGGAGGGATTGGACACTTTTATAATAAATAACATCAAAATAATAAGGAAAAGTATTATTAAGATCATGATTAATGTAATGATGATGATAAAAATTCCTATAGGTTTGATAAGAGCAAGAAACTATTCATAAGGTATGATGATAAGAAGATCTCTTTCAAGAATAAAATAAGCCTTTAAACCAAGGAAGATTGTAGTTCATCTAATGAGAGTGAGAGAAGTGATTATGAGAGTGACCATGAAGGTTATTATCTTGATGTCAATGAAGTATTCTTCATGTTTGAGGAATCAAATTTTTCAAATCAAGAAGAGCCCATATGGATTGGAGGAGCCGTTAGTGATTTAGATGAAGAAGAAGATGAGGTGAACTTTAAGGCTGAGTTGTTGAATTATATATAAGAACTAAATATGGTAAAGAAGAATAATATGTTGATGATGTCTCTTTTAAAATACTATGAGCATTAAATAAACTTTTTTTAAATTAGATTGATTGACAACTCTAAGGATCAAGAAGAAATAGTCAAACAGGTGGAAACTCAAATTTAGATTGTTATTGCAAGCCTAAAGGCTAATGAAGAAGAATGTGTAAGGTATGTAACTAAAGTGGATCCATTGAGAGATGAATTGGATAAGGTATTGAGTAATGTTAAGTCTTTTGTGAAGTTTTAAAAGAGTAACTATGGTATAGACAACATCTTGAGTAGTCAAAAGATTACTAATGATAAAATAGGTATTGGTTTCAATATAGACCAAAATAATAACACTAATGTAATAAATAAGGTCAAATGTCAATCAAGTAATGTTGGTGTTAGTAGAATGAAGATTAATAATATAAAGTAGCCCAATTATATAAGGTATGATAATCATTTCAATGGATATTATTATTTATGTAACCTATTTGGTCATAAAGCAAGGCATTATAAAAGGACCTCTAAGAATGAATATGCATGGAACTATGAGAAGAGTCATCAGTTAAGAGGTATGTGTTATGTTGTGTTTCCATCAATAATAATAGTGTGTTTCAATTTTATAAAGTTTGGTCATATTTCAAAGTACTATAAACATGGATTCTCAATCTAAAACATGAAATTTGAGACCATTAGAATGCAATAAAGAAGAAAAGTAGAAACCAAAGGTAACTAAGATGAATGATGACTAGTTTACAAATCTAACTAGACTATTTGCCATGGTGGATCTTAGTTTAGATGTAAATAAGTGTTAAGAATTCTCCTTATCAGCTTAAATTATGTATGAAGAAGTCAAATCAAATAGACAAAGTTATGATGTTTTTCAAATAGAGATTGAAGAATTCAAGCCTAAAAGGATCATGAATAAAGTTCAATCTAGTAAGGACATGAAAAATCTAAGAATATCCTAAGTTTACGTTGTTTTAGTACTCAAGAGAGAAGAGGTGACTCGATTAGGCTTCATGGGGGAACTTATATAGTGATCATAAACATGAAAGATGCTTTGTATTAGATGGATCCTTGTGTTCTCTGTTGACATTCAGATCCAAGGTTTAGTCAAGAGTCTGTTAGAGGTGTGATTGTAAGAGTTGGGTCACAAAGAGTTTGTATGATGACTTGATCAAACCAAGTCATAGTCATGATAGTGTCTGAATATCTCATGGAGACAAAGGAATCCAATTATGCTCCAAGAGTAGGTATGAGAGCTTGATCTATGTTATGTTTTTGTTAAAAGAGATAATGTGTTTATTTGGAGAAGAAATGTGTATTGTTATAGATCCAAGGATCATATTGAAGATATCTTGACTAAGCCTCTTCCAAAGGCTAATTTTGAACATCTAAGATACTAAATTGGTGTGATTATTATTCTTATAAGTCACTAAGAAATTAAAAGTGATTAGAGTGAGATAATAATGATGTGATTTAGCTTTAAGAGTAGGAAAGAAGTGCACAAGTTGTAAGGTCAAAGAGGGAGTCATATCAATTTGTTAAGAAGATATCTAAGGTATGTAATGAGATAAGGGGAGCATGTTGACATAATATTTAATTCCTATTTATTGATTTTTGTTTCAAGTAGTGATTTTACATTAATTTCAAAGGGGGACATTGATATTTATATAGGATATGTATCCCAATATCTCTATAGGGGAGATGTATCCTAGCAAGAGAAGATTTTTTGAATGATTACCATTAATGAGTTGTTGACATCAATGAAAAAAGGGTATATTGTTGAGAATTTGTTCTAAAGTATGCATGTATTTTTCATTGATTTCATAAAAGTGTCATTTATGTCATTATGAGTTTCCTTTATTATTCTTGAGGATGAGTTCATGAGTCATGTACTTGAGGAGACCTAGTGAGACAGAATAGACCTAGTAGTATGTTGAAGTAAGTAGTATATGATATGAGATATTTTTATAAGGTTTTTGACATGATTTTTAGGTATTAATAGTAGTGAAAAAGGTTTCAATGTGTTTTCAATGTCTAAGTATGACTGGTAGTTCAAGGCCTAATGAGAAAAGAGACCTAGAGTGGCCTCATGAGGGGTCAAGTTTATTTCCCAAGGTGCCATATCTCATTATAGGATTATCAAAAGTGTAATAGGTTATTTCAAGTTTTTTTACCAAGTTTTATTTCAAATCTTGAAGGAGAAATAATGAAAATTGGTGTTGAATCTTTATGTGTGCACAAAAGGAGGTATTGCAAACCCCCAAAAAAAATCTTATGCTTGTTGGCACATGTAAATTTTTCATGAGGATAAAGTAAGATCATGGAATTTTGGTAAGGGTAATATCATAAATTTACTATCATTATAATTGGATCTGAGGGTCAATCCTCTATGAACGATTGCTAAGAATGGAAGGCAATCTAAACCCTCATAAAACCCTCATAATAACATGATAGGAAAGATATTGTTCTAAATGTATAATAATGGATGTAATGACATATTTTTATGATTGGAAAATGTATATAAATCTCCCAAGTACATCAATTTTGCATTGGTTTGTTATAAGAGTGAGTGAAAACTAAAGTAAACCCCTTCTTTCTCATATTTTTGATGTAGAAGATAGGGTTGAATAGTTCAAAGCATGAAAATTACTGGAGAATGATGTGTGAGAATTTTGTGTTATTAAAATTTAAATTTTTTTAATCAGTTTTAATACATTAAATATTTTAAACCGATCATGGAAGTTGACCTATCACTAAATAGGCCTATTGAGGAAGATAGTGAGAAAACTAGGCACAAGTGAGAATGATATTAGGGATGGGTTGATGTGGATTAGTGATGGATCAAAATGAATGGAACTATTTTTAAATACATATATAACATATAAATTTTGAATATAATTTTTTAATATGCTCATATACAAGCAAAATGTTTTTCTCAAAGTGACCTATCTAACACAATGAGGTCTATGTATGGTGAAGACATGAGATTGGTTTGTAAGACTAATATTGATATATTAAATTTTAATATACCTATTTAAATATTTTATTATCATTATTAATTATAACTTAAACTCTTTATAATTTCATAAAAGTGTTAATATGTGTGTTTTAAGTCTTGGTTTTCATGACTATGTTTTTGGAGCTACATGTAGTTTATTGTGTATGAGTGAGAATGATGTTCTTGAGTCATTTTGAATAGATTTAAATAATAAAATTCATATTAAGTTGTTATATATTTATCATAGGTTAATTTTAATAAATATTTATTTATTATAAAATTCCTATGAAGGTGCGAATAGTTAAAGGTTTTTGAAGCCTGTATGCAGTTTTGAGTGAGCATATGAAGATGATCACTTTGAGGCCCTTTGCCTTGTATTGTGAAATATAATGGAATTGGTGATGAAAATATTTTAATAAATGTCATATCCATGTTATTTTTTTATATTTTTTAAAGTAAAATTTTATTATATTCTTGAGATATTGAAGACATAATTTCTAGTAGTGAAAAGGCCTTATTGCGAGTAGACCTAATGGTGTGGTTCAAGGAGTGAAATGAGCTAAATGGGGTTAGGAAAATAAGGTGAGATTATAAGAGGTATAATTAAATAATTTATTATTTTTCAATAAATTTTTTAATTTTAAATGTGTTCCAAAATGGTCAAGTTGAAATGTATGCTTTGAAAAGGCCTAATTACATTATGTCTCTATTAGGCCTAATGGTGGCTTTGGTCCTTATGGGTGCTGAGAAACCTATGTAATGATTTATTAACTTGTAAAAAATGGTTTTTGATCTATTAAAATGGTGATAAAATAATTTAAAGGTTTTTTCTGAACAAGGTGGTTGAGAACAAGAATCAAGTATAAAAAGGTCTAATAGGCCTAATTTGACTAGTTAGAATTTTTGAGGGAAAAACAAATGAGATAGAGTTTTAGAAACCGGGTAGAGGGATTTAATAAATAAAAATAAGTTTATTTAATATTTCATGAAGACATAATAATAATTGAATATATTATGACTAAGGTCATTTGACCTAATTCTTCCAAGAAGTGGGTTAGTTTTAAATTAAGGTAAAAGCAAGTTTTGAAGGGGCCCCGAAACCCTTTACAGAACAAGAAAGATAAAACATTACAAACCACCAGGAAAGGCAAACCCACTAAAAAATAGTAACAAAACCAGGTTTTACAGGGACCTAAAACCAACAATATAAACCAGTAAAAGTGCCCCAAGTTTTACAAGGACCTGAAACCTAAATAAAACTAGGCAAAACAACCTAAAAACCAGGTTTTACAAGGGCCTGAAACCTCATAAATGGAGACACCAAAGCCCAACTCCAAAAATAATAGAGTGGGCTCCCAAGTTCAAACCAACAATCCCAAGAACACAATGTCAAGGGAATTGCTCACAAATGGTAGCCATCAAAATTTTCCTTTGCATGGCCCGCCTTCCTCCCTGAGTGCCACCATGGCATAGGCAGATCCACCATACCCATCACTTTTTAATGAGCATGGATCCACCACGGCTTAGGATTTCTCCATTTTTCCCTGACCAGGGTGTTGTGGCTCATTCACTAATCACAGAGGAAACTAAGTTTCCCCCATATGATCATTGTTAACTCTACTAACCAAATCAGGATGGCATTCCAACTCGGGCTGCACCATGGCTCCCAAAAAATGCATTGCCCAAAATACATAGTGCCACCAACAAACCCTTGAATCCATCACCACCACTGCCCTTTCCAACCACCCATAGGTCTGCAAGATCACCCCCTCTGCTCAGAGGAATCATTGCCATGGCATTTAAAATATCACTGAAGAAATCAATGATTCACTTAGGATAGGGTATTGGTCAGCTCGACGGCCAAAAAATGGGAATTCGAGGTAAAAAAAACAAAAAAAAAAAAAAGATCCACGCAAAAATAAATAAACTTTACAATGCCGCGCATACACACATGAAGAAGGTTTTGACGGGGCTGCACAGACACAAACCCCCAACCCTCCTCCAAAAATCCATGTAATAATAGAGCACAGTGGCCACACTCCATCACTTCCCACACCTCACTACACCATCCACACCTGGAAGTCCCTGTGTGCACCCTTTGATGTGGCTAGTTGAGCGAAGATGCCTAATAGGTTATTTGAGAGAGATGTAAGAGTGAAAAGAGAAAAAGAATATTGTAATATTAAGTTCAGTGAACAAAAGGTGTAAAATTATTATTATAATTTATTTTTATTTTTTATTTGGTTTTGACTTACCTAGGGTATTTGTGCCTCCTTGCAAGTTGGTACTTGTTAAAGGACTAGTCGAGTTGCTACTTGACTAGTGAGGGGTTGGTGCTCCTTATGGAGTTGGTGACCCAATAAATATTGATTAATTGATTATAGGAATGTATTTAAAGATATTTTTTAGTGTTTTTAATCCTTTAAGAGGGTTTCCAACATATCCCTTGTGTTCTTATGTTGTTTGTTTTTATAGATGTTTTTTTATGCAATGGTTAATGTATGTATGTGAATGAATGATTCATGGATGTTAAGTGAAATTAAAGGATTGTTTTAAATAAATTTATTAACCCCCCCACAAATCCCCCACCACTCTCTTATTATATATACTTATAATATTAACCTAAATATATAAATGTATAGGTTACACACATTCACATGCATGCACGTGTGCGCGCGCGCACACACACACACACACACACATGGATTGTGTATATCGGTAAGTTTTTCACACCCATCAAACTCCAAAAAATAGATAGTGGTAGATGAGTGATCATATTTATATAGGGTAAATTAAATAATTATATAAATTTATTTATTAGTCATCTAAAGATATGAGCGCTTTAACCTCATTATATGTGTGTGTGTGTGTAGATATATATATGTATGTATTTATATATATATCTATATATATATATATGTATGTATTTATATATATATATATATGTATGTATGTATGTATTTATATATATATATATGTATGTATATATGTATATATATATATATGTATATATATATATACATATATATATATATGTATATATATATATATATTATGTATGTATATATATATACACACACACATACATACATATATATAATACAGGAGTGGCCATGTTTTCATATATAGATAGGGGACCTCAATTACTTTACTGATTGAGTACTCGATTGACCATATCTATCTAATGGTCACCATACTCTTATTTATTTATTGATATCATTTATATAATGTTAGTAATCAATGATTGATGCATGTGTGATGTGTGAAGATTTTCCATTATTCTCTTATGCATATATAATATAGGGATAGGGATATATGATATTGTAGGCACACTAATAGGTGGTGGTTATCCCCTATCTTTATATTGGGCACACTTATATATATACCAAACATATATATTTGAGGTAGAGAGAGATGACCCATAATATATGTGGGGTAATTTTATAAATTATTTAACCTATATATCTATTATCAAGGTCCCCACATAAACATTGTGGGTGGGTGTTTCACAAGTTTCATATCAATATATAGTGGAAATCGAAGCCCCCACATTTTAGTGAGTGATGTATAAATTTTCCCTATTGTTATATATGGCATAAATAATGTATTTGTGAATTGAGGGATGAGATAAAACTCATTTTATATCTTTAATTAAGTGATTAAACTCAATATAGAAGTTTGACTATATTATTGGGAAATGTTTGAATATTCAATTTGTTAAGAATACCAATGATTTATATGAAGAACACTAATGATTTATATAAAGAACAAGGGAGCACACAAATTGTAACTAATTATCTCCATAATTATATATAAATAATATAGGGGCTTACTTCATATAGATTTAAAGGTAGATTCAAAGCATGGGGCTGAGGTAGAATATTTAATTGACTTCAAGGAGTTTTGTGATTTATAATTTGGAATATAGTTTTAAACACTTATCTTAATATTTCCTAAAAAAATGGTTATTATTTTCTAATGTAATTTTAACTTATAATAGACCTAATCATAAGTAAAATAAGCATAAAGGAGTGGTTTGGTGTGTTCCAATTACTAATGGGCCTAAAATGTCTTAATCACACCAATTTGACCTCTATTCTAAATTAATTAAATTGATCATGCATGAATGTGCCCAAAATTTTATACAATTTCCCTTATCTCAAGTGGATATTGTTTTATTTTGTTTTTTTGGCCTATAAAACCTTAAATTGTAAGTGAGACTGGCATAAAGTGGTTGTTTGGTGTGTTCATGTTTTTAATTTGAATTTTTTTTCCACAACCAAACCACTTCGGATTGAATTTGAAGTGAGTTAGGGTGATCATGGGTACATGTTACCAAACATTTTCAAATATATATGGTCACAAATTCATATGTCATTTGATGTCACTTTTCGCCTATAAGGGAAATAATCACAATTAAAATCAATGTAAATTGGTTGTTGGATGTGCAAGGGTCACAATATGACTTAATTTTTTGAAGTCACATTTTTTTTTAAGAGAAATGGATGGTTATGATGAAAAAATCTCCTAAAATCATTTGAATTTACCTTTAATATACGTGAACATGGTTTTTTGTGTCACTTTTGTCCTATAATGGATCTAATCACAAGTAAAATTTGTAAAATGAGGTTTTTAGGTGTTCATGGGTCACCAATATAACCTATTGTTTTCCCATGCACACTATGTTGTCATAATTTATAATTAATTTAGTTTACCTTTCACAAATTTCCCCAATTATCACCATTTACCATAGTCATAAATTATTATAGTGTTATTGTGTCACTTATGAATGATTAGGTTTGCATTGGTTTATACAATTTAATTTTGACAAACTTAGAATTCTTATAAATGTTAGTAGGTAAATATAAGGTATAAAAACATAATAAATGACTATATATTTATTGATAATTTTTATTATTGATGTCAATTTCAAGGTTGATGTCATTTATGTAAAGGTCAAGGTTGATATCATGAATGTCAAGGTGAAGATGCATATTGAATGGTTTATGAGAAATAAACCATGTGACAAGAGATAATTTTAAGGAAAGAGAATATCTCTCTACTTATAAAAAATTTTAAGGCCACCTAATGATTATTCTAAGGTTTATGTCAATTTTTAGGTTAAGGTAAGCATGTTTTGAGTACTAGGTGTTTTGAGAAGCCTAGTCATAACAAGCCTAGTTATATCATGAGAATGTGCATGATGAGAATTATTAGGCTTATGAAGAGGTATGAAATTTGTTTATTTACATGTATGACATATGTATAAGTTTTATAATCATCAAATAATTTTTTCAATGTCAATTATCAAGTTTTAAGAGCTTGAGAATCCTAGTCATGACATTGGTCAGTACATGAAGAGACCATGTTAGAAGGTATAAGCTTTGTGTCTTGGTGAGATGGATGCAAAAATGTATGAGATGATATATAATTTTTTTTTATCATGAATATGAGGGATTAGATCACTCATTAGAGTCTTAGAGTGAGTTGATAGGGGTAGGACCTACAGACCTGGTATGGAACTAGACCACCTCTAAACCCTGCTTAACCTAATGAGGCATCATGATATATTTTCAAGGAATATTAATGATTTTTTAAATTTTTTGAGCATGTTACATTTTTATTTTTAATGTAATTTAGTTGTATAAATCACTAAAGAAGGCTTGAAGGTCAGTTTCAAGGCCTAATGTGGTTTGTAGGTCAAGGTCCAAGCGTGTAAAGAGAGAGATGGTGTCCAAATGAGGTATGAGTTTAATATTTCAAGTTAATTACAGAAAAAATAGAATTTTAAAAGTTATTTAATGATTTTTTCAAATATTTTGACCAAATTTTAGGTCAAAGTGTGAAGGCTAAGGTAAGAAAAAGTGTTTTACGGTATCTTGAGTACACAGAATAGATGGTTCTCAACCCAAGAATAACTTTTACATGTTAACTAGAATGTGTAACCTCTACATGAGAAAAAAAAACTATTGAGGAGAGATGGGTAAGGTTCATATATAATATCTCTGGGTATTATTTTTAGAAATGAGGGGTAATCCTTTATGAATAATCGTTAACACCAGAAACAGTGTTAACCTTCTCTAAAACCCTAACAATGACCTGATGTGAAAGATATTAATATAAAGTTATCATAATAGTTTTTTATGGATATTTAAGTTATTTAATAATGTATAAAACTATCTCAATCACCTTTAGGTGTGATTGGTTTGTTAGGTGAGTGAGTGGGCCCTATAATAAAGGCCTTATTTATCAGAGATTTGATGTACCAGTCAGGGTTGACCAAGTCAAAGTTGATAAATAGATGAAGGTTT
>JARHVA010003919.1:812500-875000 GCA_037957365.1 Torreya grandis
CACTTATTAACGATAAATTGAAAATAAAAATACATGGTATATTAAAAGGTAGCACCTACATTAATTAGTCCAAAATTAATTCTCTTATATGAAAAATATCCCAATTTAGTAGTGAAAGTGGTTTTCACATAATCATCATTTTATGTTAATACCTTAATGTAGTTTAAGAATCCATCTAGAAAGGACATCATTTTTGAACCAGTAACTATGTGAATTAATTAATATATGGATAGAAAAGGATAATTTTACTTTTTTATAGCTCAATTAATGTTCTTAAAATCCACACACATTTTAATTTCACCATTATTTTTTGTACATGGACTAGATTGGCCACCCAAGTAGAATGTTTGATAGGAAATATCATTTTAACCTCCATAAATTTATGGACTTACTTTTGAATGAGAAGTTATATAATAGAATTAATTGGTATCTATCTCTATTTTAAAGTTTTATGTTATTATTTTAGTGTTATAGTATGTATGATACCTCTAGGATAAAAAAATCAAGTCCTCATAAGTCCAAGTAATCACATATTTATGTTCAGTCAATAATTCCTTCAACCTTTGCTCATTTTTTAATGTACAAATCAATACTATGTTAAACATTTGTTGATGTTTATATTTTCCTATGTTTTCCTTCATTAAATTAGATTCATTGGTTTTAGACTATTTTTATTTTTTAGTTTGACAATCCATGTCAAAGACCCATTCTAAAGAGACCATCCCTTTGGGTATCCTATTTTATTTTAGTTGTATGACTCCATCATCTTATTTTTCATCTCTATTAATTGGGTTAAAATATATTTAATCAATGATTTATGATTTTAATGCACCAAAATTACCAATGGATTATATGATCTATTGATTATTATTAAATATCTTTAAAACGTCAATATTACAGGCACTAAAGTACATGGTACCAAGTCTATAGAAAATTTATTTATTTTAGACTCTTGAGGTTTGTTTACTATAGAGGAAGTTGAGGAATGATTTGTCTATCTCTATTCCTTATGGACTGATTTTATATTTAAAGTTTCAAATTTTTTTATTAGGTCCTAGACTATATTCTTGTATTTCTTGAGATATGACAACTTACATTGATATTGAATCCTATCTTAGTTAATAACTAGATCTAAATCTCAAAGCACTATAATCTATTTGACATTTTGTTTTAATGTTAATTAGAGCGCCAATATCAATCCTTCATATTCTACATGATTGTTATTGTATGGAAATTATAATCAAAATTAAACCATTATTATCTCCCATTGGGATCAATCAAAGTTATGCCTACACATGAAACTTGTTTGGATTGAGCACCATCAAAATACAAGGTCCATAATTTTAAATTAATTTATAATTAATGTTCATTATTTTTAGGTTTAGTCATGAAGGTATAAATACTACATGTTATGAATTAAATCAAATTCTTTCATTTTTAGCATTGTTTTATGTGATTACATGTTTCATTTTATGTTCTCCATTGACTATAATCTTATTTGATACACCCTTACAAGATAACCACATATGATAAAAGTTAGTGGACATGTATCCATTCAGTTTTCTTACTAGTCATGACTTAAGAATAGACCATAAACATTAGGAATGATAGATACTAGAATATCGATGTATTATTGGACATGTGATTTAGAAGCAAGCTACATGTGGACAGTTAACAATTCCTTGATAACAAGTATTACATATTTGTTTATCTACCAAACCAATCTTTTGTATTTATCTAGGTTTAACCCTAAATTCTTACATACTCTATCAACATCACATTAGCTAAAGCACCTAAATAAACAAGCATTTTTACACATTTTCCCAAAAAATATAGTAGTCAATAGGAAAGGTGAGACCTCTAATTTATCTTTATATACAACCATGTTTGTATGTGTTGTTTTTTCATTTGTGAATAAATGGATTGATAGTTAAAGACTTGAGAAAAAATTCCATTTATTCTTTAATTTGAGTTAGCTCATGAAGGGTAATTTTTGCCTTTATTTTATTCATGTCATCCACTATGTTATACCAACTCTTATTGTTTGTATCAACTTATTATTATTGACATTTTATTTTAGTAATGGGTGGATTATTATTATTATTATTTAGATTAGGAATATTGATTGCATTATTATTTAGAGTGGAATTCATGATAGGCTATAATTATTATTTCTAAGATTATAATTATATATTTAAAATTGATAAAAAAAATGAATCTTGTTTGTGTTATCTTTTGATTAATTCTCATCCTCAATAGGTAATGAGAATTCATATGTTTCAAACACAATTTTATTACTATAATTATTGGGGGCATTAGACATGGATAAAATAGACTGATTTTCTAAAATATCATATATTTCCATCTCTTATTTGAATATTTAAAAGGAAGTATATAATACTTTATATTTTAATTCACTATGTTGAGTGGTACTATGAACTCTAAACTAGTTGTGTAATGTTGCCTCTCAAATGTTCATTTCAATTAGTTTATTAGGTTGTGGATCTCAATTATTTACTTAATTTTTGAAGGTCTATTATAATTCAAAAATGTGAAATTAATTTTGTACCCATATAGTGTTCCCTAATCACTTTTTCATGACTAATAATTCATTTTTAAGTTTATTCACCATGTGTTGAATATCATCTAATTCAACTTTGGTGGAATCAGAAATTCTCCACTATGTGATAGAATCATTAACTAGGACTAAAGATTGATTATATTTTTTTATTAGAGATTAGTAGGGTTAGTAAAAGACATAGATTTTAGTTTATTGTAGCATGCATTAGAGTTAATTGATTAAATACCTTGTTGTTATTATTGGCCATGACATTCTAGTTGGAGTTAGGAATAGGAATAATGGTTTGGAAATTTGGATCAATGTTAGGTATATCTAGTGATTGTGATTTAGTATTTAATTATCAATAGATGTTAATGGATTTAGCATAATCATATGGTATATTATCAATATTTTGAGCTATGTGTAGGAATAATACAATCATAGAATCTAGGGTATTTTTATGCATATCTAGAGATAATACAACCACAAGTCGATATGTATCATTCACACAGCTATACATATTTTGTAACATTTCATCAAAATCTCTAATTGGATCATTGGGTTCACTTTTATACTATAAAATTATCCATTTAGCATAGTAGGGTTAGTAACCTACCCAAATTTTGAAATGAATGTTTCATGGCACATGTTCCATGATGTGATTAAATTTTATAGAATATTAAGGAACCATTCATAAGCAACATATTTTAAAGTAAAAGTGAATAGTTTGAATGCAATGTAAACAAGAATTAATTTTAAAAATACTACATTTTTTTTTAAGGATTTCATATGTTCCTCTATATTTCATCCCTTGAAAGGAGATAATAAAGGAATGTACTTCTTTGGATTGCTAGCTAAATCATGGACTACATCAACTATGGTAGTTGAATCACATAATCAAGCCATAGTGAATCATTGAGGTTAGCTCCCTTGAGTTAGTGAATTTGGTTGACTAATAAATTTTGTAGTTATACCTCTATCTAATTTGGGTATTCAATGAACCTATCAAGGTAATAGTAATAGTAGACCAAAATTAGAATTGGACATTATTAATCTTATTGGTAGATCTAGTGTACACAACTCTAGTGAATTTTAACATGATTAGAGATTCAGGATCTCCTTCTAGTGTCAAATAAAACCTATTTATGTGGGTTTTATGCACACTAAGGGTTCTTATGGAAAGGTCCCTAATGTTTTAAGATCAATGGAATATTTAATATAAGGGATGAGTTATGGGTATTGGTTTTGTAAATAACCATGCGATAGAATAGTGGTGATTATAATGGCTATTTACCTTATATGGTTTATATGTAATGGATGTCTAACTCTAAATATAATTTCTACTTAAATTAGATGGGTCAATTGAAGTTAAAGTGAATAATTCCAAAAAATATAATAAAGAGGGAAGGCTAAAGCAGAAAAGAAGGGGTCACATGATCCTATTATGTATTAATCCATTCATAGTTAACTTATAATACAAGTCCCAACACATGTCATGAACCAATATTTATTTTGGATTATGTAAAAACATAAAACATAGAAAAAAGATAGTGAAGAGTCTAAGTAAATAATATTATCATGATTCAATGAATATAATCAAGGATGCTGTTAGTACCAAATTTATATGCATATTTGATGCCACTAAATTTTTTTAAGTATGATCTATAACTGAATAAATAACAATAATAGAAAAATCAATCTTGTATTTTCATACAACAATGCTTATATTATTACATATTTATCAAATTTAATAAAAATTCCCCAAATGGAACATATAAAATTGGATAATAAACACATTGAAATAAACTCATAGAATAGTCATAGAAATTTTCCTTTCTTGCAATAATGTTTTAAATTCTCATTCATTAAAATAAATAAAATACATGCATATATATATCTTAGATGGAATCAGCTCATCCTTAAATCTTGTCTAAATTTTTCAAATCTAAAATAAGACTATTTTTAATATCATTATGCATAATATACATATTCTAGATTTTATATAAATAAAAAACATTATTTTATCTCTTTTTATTGTCTACAAATATATAAATAAACTCTATCAAAATGGAACACTATTAGTTAGTCACTGACTATGGGTGACACTACTAGTTGAAACTAGATTGAAATGTAGTTGAATCTAGTTAACTACAAATACCATGATCATGGGATGCTAATGTAGACAATACCTGCACGGATGTAATGACTAAAATTCTTAAAGGTATTATTATAGTTATAACTATAGTTGGTCTCAGAAGATTATGTAAATGAATGGTCATATAAAGTAAGGTCGCTATTGATGTGTATAATGTTGTGTAATTAGGATAAGAAGACTTATTCATCAAAACTCAATCTCATGAATATGATGCTCCCACTTGATCCATTGACCATCCTTTTTCCTTTATTTTTTCATACTTAGTCATACATATTGTAAAGTTTAGTTCAATAGCTTCAAAGTTAATGATAACAAGATTAAACAAAATTGGAATCCTATTCATTAATTTTTTGTGTAAAGAAAGTAAGACTCTAAAAGAGGCATTCAAGCATTCTAATTTTTCCACATTATCCCTGGAAAAGGTAATCAACTGAATTACTTGGTTATTGATTCCAAAAACTATTATCTCAAATTTTAATTTGAAATTAATGGCAATAGTTAACAATAAGCTATCAAATATGATTTGGTTAAAACTTTCCCTGGTGGCATGTATCTACCATTAATACATATTTAGAATATGGATGGCATTTTATTCATGAATTATTAATTTATCAACTATATATTACATAATCTAATTTCTATTACAAGTGGCAAAATTATGAACTAAACTAGTATATAGAAGATGTAAAAAATAGAGATGTAAAAAATAGAGATGTTGATACTACTTATATCTTACTACATTATCAATAAAGTGAAATTTATCATCCAATAGCTTTAAAAGTTCATAAAAATAACCACATCATTCCATTATGGTTGAAAATATCCTTGACTATCAAATAAAACATATTGTCATAGAGGGTTTTAGCTAAATTATATACATTGCCCATTATATCCTTTGGAGGCTCTATTTTTCCTTGTGCCTCTAGTCTAATATTATCATACTTTAACCCAAAATACATATTATTAAATACTCTCATAGTATTTTATACCATGAAAGTTGGGTATTCATGAATGTCATCTTCATCCCTAGTTCTCGTTATTATTTCTTTTGTCAATAAGAATAGTTATTCTTCTCTAATAAACTATGTAGATTTCCCACTAGTTATAGCAATCATTTACATCAACCTTTTGATTTTGTTTCATGTTTAATTAATATTTATGGTTAATATGGGATCTTTAATGATCAAAAAATCATGTCTAGCTTACTTATCTTATTTCATTTTTTGTATCCATCCATGAGTCAATAGAAAATATTGGGGAGAGGTTTAAGATGTGATGGGTAAAGTGATCTATGGTAGAGGCATGGGAGTGGAGGAGGATGGATGATTATATAGAGGTGGAATCAGTATGTAAGGATATGAATGAATTAAATGGTGAGGTATAGGTAATGATGGGAAAGGTATAATGAGAAACCTCTCCTTGGAGATATTCATTTGAGGAGGTGTCCTAAGGAAATATTTAGTTATGCTAGGAGACTCTTGAACTAATACAATATTGAGTCTTTTGGTAGACCTTGTGTAATATAAATTGAGGATTTAGGCTTGTAAAGGATATGTGGTAAAAAAATATGATATAATATCCTTGAAATGGGGACTGCTGATTGTAGTGCCTAATTTAGGTGTGGAAATAAATATTTTTGAAATAGGATCTTGGGTTATAATCTTTATGAATTGATCAATTAAATTACATAAAAAATGATAGAGTTAACAATAATAAAAATGTTAATTAAATAATCAAGATTTTTAGTATGTACCATAATAATAGAATATATAGGAGTTGTAGCAATTGGAAGAACTAATGTTGAAATAGAGGAAATGGTGACATGTGTCAATCCTTGTGTAGGAACTACTTAAGTGACTATTGGTAAGATAACTAAAGTATTTGGTGTAACCACCAGAGTTAAAATTGACATAGTTGTTTTTTATGATCCTTAAAAATGTCATTATTTTATATCCTTAGTGTTAGTGGGACTAGTACTTTAAGTCCCAAAAGTGCTTTGTAAATGCACCTTATGAAAAAGCTAATGATGTTTATGCATCTAGGTTTTCACCATAGATTATTTATAAATATCCCTCTTCCTACTGGTCATTTATGGACTCATCTATATCTTATTTTTGTGTGATAATAGGGGTTTTAAAGGAGGGAGGAAGATATATTCTTACATAAGTTACTAAAAAAGGGGTGGTTGTTACCTATAATAAAGGAGAAGGGATCTGAGTTATTATTAAAACTGTGGATAGAAATACTAATGTAACTGATGGAATGAATGTAATTGTTATGTTTAGAGGTTATCTTGTGTCCATATTTTTTTCTTTATCTATTGTAGCATTGGGATTTTTTTAATAATTCTTGCCCTCATCTACTAGTTAGTTTACTCTTATATTTCTTCCATGGCTTAAGGTTGACTAGCTTGTTTATAATTCTTTTCCTCCTATTAACTAATGATTGAATCTTCTTTTGATAAAGATCAATCATATTGGATTATCTGAGTGATCCTCATAAACATCTAAACTTTTCTCAATCTTTTATATATATTTGAATCATACTTAGGGTTAAAATGTTGTAGGTCATGATCATACTATTGGTGATCATAATCTTGCCTAAACCACTATATAATTTCTCTATTTATTGTTTTATTACTTTTTTGGGATCCCAATATTTTTTATTATATATTATAAACTTAAATTAACTATTGTGTTTGGAATTCTTATCCAATTACTCCATATTTTTAAACTATTAACTTCCAATTGCAGGGTGTGTCTTGTGTTTTTAAGCCAATTTGGACTTCCTCATATTGTCATCCACATTATTAGATAGTTGATAGGCTATATCTAATTTTTATAGTAAAATTATTTATATTAATAAGATTTTTACTAATGTGTCCTTACTTATGATAATAATGTGATCTAGATAGAACCAATAATCACACAATTATCGTAATAATATTTTAATCTGATTAGACAACTTCTGGATAGGTAACCCATTTATTAATTTATAAACAATTAGGTAAAACATGTTTATTATTTTTGGCATGTAATCTATATATTTATGTAGGTGAATAACATCAAAATAGTCATATATTTTCTTTGTCTCTTTTGGATACTAGGGTAAAACATTGTTTAGGCTAATAGTTCCACATATATAATCTATAAAGTATGGAATCATTTAGAATTTTACATATACTTGATCATGCATGTGATCTCTTCAATATTTCAAGTTAAAGTTTATGATCTCCCCTAGTGGGAGATTGTCCTTGCACTATAAAATTATTTACAATCATAAGACCCAAACCTCATCCACATGAGTGATAAATGAAGCTCCATGTAATATATTTATTAAGTTTATAGAAATTCTAACACATAGTATAAATTGGAAAATTTTGACCTTATTCCTAATGAAAACTTTGTTAGGGTTTTAGGCCCATCCTAGAGGGTGCTTATGATGTTATTGTTTTTGAACTAGTTATTGCCTATTATCTGGTTGCATGGGGTACTTTTTTGTGGAAGTCTATATATTTTATTAAAAGTAAACCTAACTACATATGCTACAAGTTTTGTGTTATTATTCCTATGAAAAACATCCCTTATGCAAGTGCCTACTGAAAATAAATCAAATATATGTTAACACAAGGGAATACCTTTAGTTATGTTATTGTCTTTTGGATTTGAGTAGATATGATTGCCAATAGATCACCTATGTACTCCCATTTATCTAGGTAAAATTTATATTCATTTTTGTAAGGTCGAATAACCTTGACTTCTATATAAGTTATTACATAATGCTTGAATGCTCCAAGTAAATTAGTTTTTTAGAATTTTGTATCTTTAAATTCTTTCTTGGTCTTAAATCATAACATTGAAGGAGGAGTTTCCTAGTTTAACTCTTCCATTGTCGAATAATTTAAGCTCTATGTTAAACTTTAGAATTTATGGATTTTAGTTTGCCATTGAGCTTTTGATAGTAGTTTACAACTAGAAATTAGAGAATTTATTTTGATTTTTCCTACGAACATAGAGTATAGTCCATTTGCATGTCTTTTTTATTCATTTCTCAAATCCTCCATGCATGATAATTAAATACAAAGTAATGGTTGTCTTCATCCTTCCATCAAATTTGAATTTTATTTTATGAGGTCATATTTCATGGTATTGCTTGATACATGGAATTTTTTTTATTGAATTTAACTTCATAGTCATCTATTTTAGCCTTTTAATATATTTTGTCTCTTTTACATTTTCACTCTATCATCAATTCATGTCATTTTCCCCTTTCTTATCTATAGACTACTAAGTTTATATGAGAGATGTGCTATCTTTATACTTAATCTATTTGTTTTACATGTCACTAAGTGTTTTGGCATATCAATATATAGAGTAGTGAAAGGATGACATGTGGTTTGACCTACTAAAAAATTGTCATGTGGCCCAATCAAATTATGACATATGCTAGCTAACTATATAGAGGGTGTCATGTGGTACTCTATCATTAAATCACTTGACCTATATCTCATCTTTCATATGTCAAATTTTATTCATATAAATTTAGACACATGGAACGATATCTCTTAGTCTAATCTTCAGTTATTCTATAATTTTTTAATTTTATCTCTAATCCTATGATCAAATGACATTATGACATGTGTCTCAATATCACATGTACAGCTGGTAATTAGATCTTGTGATTCATAATTTTGGTATAAGGGGTACAATACAACAAGATGTCAACACTTGTAATTATCTCATTTAATTGGTTGGTCTCTGGAGTTAATAATTTAGTTTTCCACTAAAATATTATGATCAAATGATATGGTAATGTTTTTCTCAATCTCATTCAATTGGGTAGTCACTTGGTTGTGAGACTTGTAAGATCAAACTATATTTTAAATGTACCAAATATGTTACACATAGAATGATCTCATTTAGTTAGGGTATCAAAAACCCCAATAGTTTGAATAGTCATTGATGGTTCATGAAACTTGAGTTAATGACTAACAATTGTTAGAAATATGTTGACCTATAAAGTGAAAAATGCCAAAAGTGACAAATAACAATTGGTTTAGTTAGTAAAATAAATTATAAATAAATTCTATAACCTAATGAATATCTTTATTTCAAGCCAAGTTTTTTGGAATAAAAATCAAATAAAATTATTTTGGGTAAAAGTATGTAATCATTTTAGGTTCATTTCATGTATCAATAATGACCAAACATAATATTTCTAAGATAAATTAATCATTGTTTATTTTTTTTAAATGGGGTGTGTTTGTTAAAATAATTAAACAAACATATTATAATATGATCATATATTTTTGATGGGATCCTTATTTATATTAACATATAGTCCAAGGATTCATTATAAACATAAATAAAACTATAATCAACATATAATATTCATTTCATATGGGTTATCCCTTGCACTATAGGTTTAGTCCATAAGGTATAAATATTTGACCCCCATTTGCACATAAGAATCAATTATTATTATAATAAATTTCCATAATATCCTAAAATTCCTGAAATCCTTACCATGAATTACCAAAACATTGGGACTTTACCTACTCCTAATATCACATGGAAAATTATTTCAAATCCATTTCTTGGATTAAATAATAAAATAAAAAATATTATTTCTAAAAAGCAATCAATTAATTAATAATATTCTATTTCTAACACTTCATTCTATATTTTTTCCTCTTAATATAAAACTCCAAGTCTAATCATTCTCTTAATAAAATATATAAGCTAAAATTTCCCTAAAGTTTGATTTTGTAAGAATGTTTTATTGTAGCCCCTCTCACTTTCATGGATTATACACTTTTTACCATTATGTAAGGTTAATTTTACGTACATATTATTTTCCTTTCTATAAGAAAACTCTAAAATTATTATTAGTTATTTCCATAGCTCATTTTTTTAATTTTTTTTAATAAGATACAAATCTATTATGTAATATATAATATGTAAAGTCTAGACATGTAAATCATAAAAAAAGAACAAAATATTGATGAACATAGTGACACAGTGATTTAATATGGGAAATCTTCAAGAGATTCAAAACCCATAAATATGATATTCATATAATTGAGAAACCATGTACCCTAATACAAAGCCTTCTTACTTCTCACTTCTTCACATAAGCCTTCACAAAAACTTTGTCAATATTTTCCACTCACAAATATCAAACACATCAAGTTTATTTAATTATAAAAAAATATTTTACAATAGGGTTAGAACCCTATTTATAGTGTGGATAAGGGAGGTGACCATTGTAACCAATGTGTCCAACCATCCTGAGAATTATTTAATTTAATTGGTAAATAATAAACCACAATGTTTTATTATTTATTTACATAAGGTTTCCACCTCATGTTAATAAATAATAAATAATTATTATTTAACTATACACCAAAGTATGTTGACGATCTAAACTAGCCCACTTAGACATTAAATATTCTAACACTCCCCCTTAACGATAAGTGGGGATAAATGTAATAGTCACCTTAATACAAGAATTATATTATGTATATAATTTAAGGATTTAAAAAATTCATCATGCCACACATAATTTTTTAAAACAAAAGGAAATATAAATTTTAAACTATTATGAAGTAAGTTCAAGCTAACATGATCATGAGACTACATCTAATAGTTTCTCATCAATAATCATCTAATCATTATTGAATCCTTTTATAACATAATGACCTATATTTAAATATGATTTTAAGTACTGGGGTACAAAATTAAAACATCCACATGAATTTTAATCAAATCACATAACTTCCACACAAAGTTTACAATGCTTTACAATGAGAAGAACTATACATATGAAGAAGGAATACATGGGCATTAGGAAGTGACATTGTCATCCACACTCACCCTCAATGGAAAATATTAGATTCATAGAATTTCAAAAGGCTAACAAAAGTTGGTATCACCAAGTGGTTTTGTGATGATATCTACCACTTATTCATTTGTAGGACAAAATTAAAGATCAATATCACCATTGAAGATTTTTTATTAGATAAAATTAATATTAACTTCAATATATATAATTCATTTGTTATACACTATATTTTTTGCCTGAGCTATTAAACTTTTGATTGTAAAAATTAGTGGGGGTACTCTAATAAATATTAGAGTGAATTTCTCCTAACAACCTTCACATCCATATGGGTTCTTTAGTATTTTCCATAACAATTTTGTACTCTGCTTTAGTAGAAGAGATAGAGATAATGTATTACTTTTGGTTGATCCAAGTGATAGCACATGCACCAAATTTAAACACATATATAGAATTATATTTTCAATTTATAGTATCACTAGCATGGTTATAAAAATAATAAACATATAATTTATCATTATCAATGGAATAATAAAATAAACCAAAATTAATGGTTCCTTCGCAATAAAAAAATATACATTTATCTAATTTCTAATGATCAAAATATGTATCCTTTATAAATATATAAGTAACACCATCATATGAATTATTTATCCTAATAATGGTTAGATAAATCAAACTACCAACTATGATCATAAGAATTTGATAATAGAGAGGAGGTTAGATCAAGTGTTAGACTCACAAAACAATGAAATCAACACATTAACATGCTAACATATCTAAGCTTAGATCTTAAGGGGAGCTTAATCGATAGAATATAATTTAAAACCTAAATAAAATGCAATGAATGATAATCCTTGCCTTCCTTGAGAGATATAAATTATTTCTTTATGGCTATCTTAGTTTGTGCTCCAAGAGTCTTTGGCAATGGAGTATTTTTTTATCCTTCTCTCATGGGCACCATGGTTGGCTTGATATGGATTATGATTGATTCATGGATTGACTCAATATTTTAGAAGTATAACACTATTATCATTACTCTTATGAAAAAACCTGCATTATATCTCTATAATATCCAAATATTCCTATGAAGAGCCAAAGGCTTGTATTTATAGGCTTAGGAACTAACCCCAAATCAAGGTAAGTTAGGGTGTACTTTAGAAATGGAATAGGTTAAAACCTAAACTAAGAGAGTCAAGACTAACCCCAATATAAATAGAAGGTGTTAAGAATTAATGATTTGTAATTAATAGGCATGGGTGAGATATTTTGAGATATTTTCAAACACTTGACAACTCACAAAAGGTAATCATGAAAAGCTATGATATTTCATTTTTTTGAATTTACTTCTTTATAATTTCATTAATTATAGGTGAATAATTCAAATAGTCATTTAATTTGGTTTAGATTTTTAATTAATTATACTTTGGATTTTTAGCATTTTCAAGATTTGATTTTATGTGTGCATTTTCCCCATTTAATAGGTATATAGGCCAAATTACATGTAGTGATGTTATATGGTGATTATGGATGAATAAATGAGAGGTTTTTATTTCCTATTATAGGGTAACCAAATTAGGGATGTCTTAATGTGATTTTGAGATTTGACAAATGATGCACAAGAAAATTTGGGATGTTTAGTGATTCCTAGGTTTAGTTTGCAAAGGTTGGTAGGAATCAGTCTGAAGTCCAGTTGAAGGCCATTGGTAGCCAACTTTAAGTATCTATAATTTTCCCCTATTTGGGAAAATGTTATAAGCTGTGATCATAGTAACTTATTTTCAAATAATGAAAAGGTCCTATATGCTTATGGATTTAACATTAATGGATGAACTATAATTTCCCTCTCAAGGGAACAATTGAAAAATGGGTCAACAATCAGTCCCTCAAAAAGAGGAAATGATTGGACCAATTAGATGAAAGGGATAGAAGGGACTGATTTTATCATAGGCAGCTATAATCAATGATATATAAAGCTACCCTAGTTAGGGCAGACAAATAGGATGGTTCTCCCATAAGTAGTTATAATCATCAACATAAGTGGGATATGAAATGTAATGATTTGCCCAAAGGATGTTATAATCATCAAAAAATGCTTATGGTAAAAAGAGGATGATTTACCTAAAGGAAATTATAATCATCAAGAAAGGAAAACAATGATTTACCCATAAGTAGTTATAATCATTAGCAGGATAAAAACATACCCTAGTTGGGCGAGTAGAGATAATGGTTTGCCCAAAGGTGGTTATAAGCAATATCATAATGAAAACATTCCCTATTTAGGTAGAAGAAAGTGAATGATTTGTGTAAAGATAGTTATAATCATTAATCTTCAAATGGATGGAAAACACAATGATTTGCCTATACATAGTTATAATGATTGATAATGAAAGTGGGATGGTATACAATGATTTTCCTAAAGGTGGTTATAATAATTATACCTTGATACTTGAAAAAATAATATTGAGGAGGATGGCAAAGTGGTACAAAGCATAAAGATGAATTGAGGTAACCTATGAGTAAGGATATGCATGTATGAACATGCAAAGAGGAAAATTATTTCTTTGTTTAATTACTCTATTGAGGATATGATTTGGATTAGATTAGGAATGTTTTTGGTGCCAAGGAGTAATATAATTAATACATTACCATATAGAATCTCTAAGGTAATTTTTACTATATCACATGATGGTAGGCATCATGATAAAACACCATGAGGACTTGGTCAAAATATGCATAAATACTGACACATGATCCAATATTCAATAGAAAATAATTCACCAATGATAAAAAACATGATGATAATGTTGATGTTTGAATATGGATGGATTCAAGAATAATGCATAAGGAATCACCTCATGAATGCACATAAATTGAATCAAGGAAAAAAAAGAAGTAAATAAATAGGTAAACAAACAAATAAATAGAAAGATAAAATAATAAACAATAATAAATAACCAAAAGAACATAAACATCGATAATAGTTAATCTTAATGTTAGTATAAATAATATAACACCAATAAGATGATAAATATTACCCCTATAAGATAGCATATAATATAACAAACAAACAAAATAGGGGAATCAAAGAAATGGAAGGGGGTGGCTGAGTTGTCTCTAGATTCACTATGGAAGTGGATGTTGTCTACATAGTTCCATAGACATGGTATCCAAAAAAACATTAGAAAAAAATTTAGTTCTCCTAAGAAATGGGATAGAAGAAAATGATGACAAGAAAAACATGATTATGGTACAGAAGAATATAGGAATGGGATCACAAAATGGTGAGAGCATAGGATGCAAATCTAATAAGGATGGGTAAACTAAATGACAAGTGGTTTCTTATGACTTTAGTGAGGGTTTCTAGAATACTTAATGTAAAGAAGTGGTCAATGTTTTTCATTTTATAAATCAATTTTATAATTGTTTTTGGAATTTTTATGTATCTCAACTCAATCACTAATGACAAGACACTAAACAATCCAAACTCATAAAATGATGAGAGTATTCAAATTAAAGAATTAATTGTAAAATGATGAGAGTGTGGCTTAGTAGTGACTAAGCTAACCTCAACATGAATTGAGAACTACCTACATATTCCTACAATGGGACTTCAAGTTACTATAGTTCCACCTAATAGTGGAAGAATCTAACTAGTGTAGTAGCTAATTCAAACAAAATAGGCAAAATATGCAAATGGAATAGTATGACATAAGCATTACAAGGTGGTACTTCAATGCATGATAAATAATTTTTTCCCCTAATTTTCCAATATTCAGTTATAATTAGGAAATAATGACATAAGTCAATGATACTAATCTAACCAAAGATTGTTATAATTAGCAACATTATAGTGAATCATTGATTTTCCCCAAGGTGGTTAGAATGAGGTGCACATGATAGAGAACAGAACAAGAAATGAACGATGAAACTACTAAACCACTATCATACTACTTCAAAATATAGATTTTATCTAGAATACTTGAAATAATTGTTGAAACTTGATCATAATATTATTTTTGAAAGTAGTTATAGAGATATTGGAATAGAACCAAGATCAAATGAGCTAGGTAGGGAGGTTGAAAATAACTTGATCAATAGAAAAGGTATGGTGGAATGACAAAGTGATAGAATGGTATTTGTACAAATAAGAAATTTAATCTTATGGTATAATTAAAATGAGCCTCATAAATAATACACCATGTCTCTCAAGTGAAGTAATGCTTGAGGCATATAATGTTCATCAATATATCAAGTTCATCCTTGTCTAGTGTAGCAAGCCTATATGCTCTAGCACAATAGTTTACAAAAATGATGAAATGACCTACCCAGTTTAGTTTGAACTTGCCTTTTTCATTCTTCTCAATTATGGTATTGATTTGGTTTTATTTAAGAATAAGATCACCAATTTGTAATTCTCTATACATAACATGATAATTATAGTGGATAAAGAGTTAATTTTAGTATGCTTGTAGGTTGTTGACCACGACCATTCATTTCTCATCAAGTAACACTATCTCTTGCAGATGAGCTACTCAATAGTATTCATCATCTAGTTAATGATTTAAAAACATGAACAAAGAAGGTAACTCAACGTCAATGGGAAGAATGGCTTCAGTGCCATAAACAAGTGAGTATAGAGTGGTTCCTATTAGAATATGATGATTGTTATAGTTTGAATAGAGGGTGTAGAATATTTTAAGGTGTCAATCATGGTTGACATCATTGACAATATTTTTAAGGATGTTGACAATGGTTTTTTAGATGATTATGCTTGGATGTTACTTTGTGGGTAATATGCCATGGAAAATTATTGTTTAATCTTGTAATTAGCACATAGTGATTTGACATCCTTATTTTTGAGTGATCCACCATTATCAGATATAATGTCAAAGGGGATACTATAATCATGAATTAGATGTTTAAATATGAATTTCAAAATTGGCTTTCCATCCATGTAAGTGAGGGGTATAACTTCAACCCACTTAGTAAAGTATTTAGTGGTGGTAAGGATATGTTTATGGCCATCAAATGAGCTAGGGTTTATCTTCCCAATGATATCGATGCCCCATGTAGAAAATGGTCATGGTGTAAGCATTGGTTTTAGAGTGTTGTCTAGGGCATGAATTAAATTGGCATGCCTTTGAAATTTGTCACACCTTTTGACATATTAAACTACATTTACATCTATTTTTGGCCAATAGTAACCAATATGCAAGATATTTTTGGATAGGAATACCCCACTAGTGTGGGGTCCACATACCCCTTCATGAAATCCCTATAATTCTAATGTATATTCAATCAAAGTTAAACAATAAAGTAGAATTCCATCAAAGCTATAGTGGTATAGGGATAGTCCAAGTAAGGTATAATGTGTGGCATGGTGGATAAAGGCTTTGGATTGTTTATGGGATAAGTCTACTGGAATAATATGGTTATGAAGATAGGCATATAGGTCTGAATACCAAATAGAGGTGGGACCAATAATATCATAGATCATTATGATGGTTGAAGGTTTATGACCTGGTAATAACATATTTTCAATGATAACCTAGTATTGATTATTCATATATGTGTGTCAAATCAAAGATCC
Source organism: Torreya grandis (assembly GCA_037957365.1). Classification (NCBI taxonomy): domain Eukaryota; kingdom Viridiplantae; phylum Streptophyta; class Pinopsida; order Cupressales; family Taxaceae; genus Torreya; species Torreya grandis. The sequence goes on from JARHVA010003919.1 coordinate 829,649, forward strand.
AATGGTGGACATGACATTTATTATTTTATTATTAGCCCTTGGTATAATTTCAAACTAGATATCATTAATTTATTATTTGATAATTTCAACCATGGCTTTGTATGGTACCAACTTGTCATCCTTGGTCTGAAAATGGTTTTTAACATGATTGATGATTAACTAAAAATCACCATAAACTATAAGATGTTGTATGTTCCATTGTACCACCTATCGATGTCCTAAAACAAGTACTTCATACTCAGCTATGTTCTTGGTACAAGGAAAGCTAATCTAGAATAATTTAGGGATGAGATTCCATTATGGGGTAATAAACAAAAGGCCTATGCCTGATCCATGTTATATGAATGATCCATCAAAATATAGCTTCTATTGTTATTCCTCAAGGGGTGTTTCAATGATGATCATAATGGATTCATTTGGGAATTGGAATGTTAGCAGTTATGTATCTACAGGGTGTGCTTTGGCAAGTTGATCTACAAGAAATTACCCCTTGATTATTTTTTGGTTGACATATTCTATTTTAAATTTAGTAAGAAGCATGATCCTTTTGGCCATGTAGCCTTGTAAAAAAAATTTAGATAGTATATACATGAGTGGATCTAATTTTCAAATGACCATGGTTTTGTTGTTTAACATGTAATGGCATAGTTTCTAAGCTATGAAGACCATAACTAAATAGGCTTTTTCAATGGGCATATAATTGAGCTCATACACTACTAGTGTATAGAATTAAATAGTATACATCTTTATATTTTTTATTATCATCATGTTGAGCTATAAGTTCCCCCAGGGATTTGTCGGTAGATGACAAGTATAGGAGGAATGGCTTTCCTAACATTGAAGGCAATAAAATAGGTAGATTTTATAGATAATCCTTCAAATTCTAAAAATATTTCTAGCATTCATCATCCTAATGAAATATGCCCCATTTCTGTAAGAGGTGTGTAAATAGGTGGTACTTATTAGCTAATTGAGAAATGAAGCATCTAATAGATTATATTTTGACCTGTAAACTATAGAGTTCCATAAAATTGGTTGGTGGTGGAATCTTTATTATGGCTCATACATTGACTAAATAACCCTTAATGCCTTGACGAGACATGATGAAACCAAGAAATTTGTCTAAAGTTACTAAGAAACACATTTTTAAAGATTAATCCTGGCTTTATATTTACATAGTCACTCAAATATCCTCCTTAGTGTTGTTGGATGATCGGCTCTTGTCTTTGATTTACCTAATATGTCATTGACATAGTATTAAATAGTGTCATGCATCGTATCATGAAATATGATGGTCATTATTCTTTGATATGTGGCCCCAAATTTTTTAAGACCAAATGGCATACCCTGATAATTGAATGTTCCTCATAGAGTGGTGAATGTTATTTTTTGTTAGCCTTCTAACATAATTCAGATCTAGTTGTACCTTGAAAATACATCCATTAATGAAAGAATCTCATAACCCATTGTGGATTCAATAATCATGTCGATTTTTGGTAGAGGAAAGTCATCCTTGGGGCAAGCTTTGTTTATTCATCTAAAATTAGTATAGATTTTAATTATTTTTAGCTTTTTGCTGATGGATACAACATTTAAGATCAACTATGAATAGTTGATTGGTTGAATAAAATCTTATTCCAAGTGTTTTTCCAACTCTTTCTTCACTAAGACAACAAAGTGAGGATACACCTTGTAGAATTTTTATTTCACATGTTTGGCATTATGATGTATCACAAGGTGGTGTAGAATCAAGGTGGGGTCTAGACCAAAAATATCATAGTAGGACTAGGGAAATATATCAATAAATTCCCTCAAAAGTGTTTTAAAGACTTCATGTTCCTCCTTAGTGACAGACGTGCCTAATTTGATCCATTTTGGGTCATCTAAAGTCTAATGTTAACTTATGTAGTAGCCTCCAAAAAATGGTTGAACCATCTTCTAGAATATTTTTCAAAGTTTTAAACTAGCCTAAAATGGTTGAGTCCTCTGTTATGAGTTGATCTTCAATTTATGATAGGAATGATGAATTAAAGTCCCTCAATGGTAGGGATAGCCATGTAAAAAATATGGTTGAAAACTCTTTGATGATTCGATTGAAAGCCTACTATTTTTAAAATTAAAAATTAGAGATATAAGCAAGTTCATCATTGGTGGTCTCCTAAGATATGTTTGAGGAAGGTTGAACACCCACATTTAATAACACCTAAAATAGGTTTTCACCACTAGACTAGCCTTTGTTTTTACTATTTTCCTATTCTAAAAGCACCTCAAAGATTTTTTCACTTTGGGACCTTAATGTTTTATATAATTGTTTGTGGCTAAAGGTGTTCACCCACTCTCCAAAATAGGCTTTTGGATCCAACTTGATTGAGAACCCTTATCTATGGTCTCCCACTAGAACATTGTCTCTAAGGCCTAAAAAATCACAGAAGGCCTCATCATTTTGAAACTTGTAAACCAACACTATTGATTCTTATTGGTCTTAGCCTACTATTTGGGGATAATATAATGGAAGCAGGTGATCGAAAATAACTAGTTTAAGGGTACAAATGGCATTAGTTTCAAACAAATTGGTATTGGCTAGGTCACTGAAAAGTCTATGATCAAACTCTACTTCATTGTTGGCATCATAGTCACTAGTCATTGGCATTAAGACATGAATTGGGTACATGGGGTTACCCCTAGGTGGTTTAAATCCAAGACCATATGTTCCTATATACCGAGTGGTAGAAATTGGCTCAAGTGGACCCTATTGATTTAGCCCAAGGCCTCCTCATTCATAGGCATACATTTCCATGATTTTATTTGAAATAGGATACTTGGAATTTAAGTAAAAATTGGCCATTTTGTCATTATACAACCATTATTCATCATTTACAAGCTGGTCTTATTCTTGGCTAGTGGCCAATATGAAAATAATGGGTACTTGACTATGCAGTTTGGCTTTTCATTTTTGTTTTCATTTTAGTTAGGTGGTTTGGCTTTTTGTATTCTAAAGGACTTAGGGTTATATGGAAAATTGTCAATTCATAATTTATCATGGATCAAATATTCTGCTAGGCCATTAGCCAGGATAGTATAATGATTAGATATTTTAGGAGGTAATATGTGGGAAAGTGATTCAAGGGTATCAAGGTTAATGTAGTTGGCCTCTAGTGAATCAATAAGTATTTATTTCCCCTTTTAATTTATAAGAACCAAATTTAATCCTAAAAAATATTTATAGCTTTGGTTCTCAACCTCCAAATGCTTATAATGTTTATATGGTTGTAAATCTCTATGAATAGTAACTTGCATGCCTAAATGGGAGAACTTGATACACTAGTGTAATGTTGATAGGATTGAACAAATCTCATTTATCCAAGGTCTACCCAAAAGTATATTATATGACAAATCAAGGTCTAACACATGGCATAGAGTATCATGGGTTAAAGGACAAATGATAACTAGAAATCTTATGGTGCCTTGTGATTCCTATTTTTCATTGGCATAGGCTTTGATAGTGATCATTTTTGGATGAAGATCATCTGTAGTGTACCCAAGAAGATTGATGATCTTTAGAGACACAATATTTAGACTTGATCCATTATCTATGATGACATGTTTCACTTTGTGCCACCTTACAAGAAATTTTAGATAAAATGGATTGTTATACAGTGGGCTAAGGGATGACATATCACTTTGGTCAAAGGTTAATTATTGGCCTAGAGATAAATGTCCAACCAAAGCTTAAAATTTGTTTAGAGATATGTCATTACAAACTTGGGATTGGCCAAGAAAATTATTCAAGATGTTCTTATGGGTTGTAGACATACACAAAAAATCCAAAATGGATATTTGTGAAGGCATCTTCTATAATTGTTCCATAATATCAAACATATTTTCTTGAATAATGTTAAATTTCTTATTCCTACTCATAATGGTTGATTGGATGGGTGAAGTGGTAGATGGTTATGGGCCTAGTATGGTAATCTTTGACCTCTAAGTTTTGATTGAACAATCAGGATTAGATATAGGATCATTGTTAATAAAAAATGAGTGTGAAGGGGGACCAGATAGGATAAGTCTTAGTTGTAGGTGCACTTGATCATGGTTATGAGCCAATGATGAGTTCCCAATATAAGGTCTAAAATTTGGAATCCCTTCTTAATGGTACACTTGTATACAATCCCATGTTAAATAAGGGTCACCGGTATGAGTTGGTTTATTGGAATTAATTAGTAATGGTCTTATTTGATAAGTATTTGGTCTTGGAATAATATAAATGGTGGAAATACAACCTCCTAATATATGGCCTACAACCTTGTTATAGTCATGTATAATTATATGGTAGGTATATTGACTATTAGCATCATTGTAGCCTTAGTTCCATCCATTCATGTGACATTTTTGGTTTTACTTATGTTAATTTTATTGTTCTATATTGGATATTTATACTATTTTTTTTTGTGCTAGCCATTTTTGTCATTACTAGTTGTTATGTTGTAGAAAGGGATTATGATAAATACCAAGGTTATGATTGGATGTGGAAGCTCCATGATCTAATATGATCTCTTCATTTTCTAACACATTCTCATTTAAATTTTTAATTTGTACACAATAACATAAATTATGTTTAATAACTTGATGATACTCACATAATTCATTTTTCTTGTACCAGTTTGGAGAGTCAATGCCCTCAAGATAGTGCCTTAGAATAATCCAATTAATCAGATTAGCAATGGTGAAAATGAAAAACATAGATTTAACATGTTATCCAAGGTCTCTAAAGATTTGATGACTAGGCACATTTATCTTTAGAAGAGGGGTTTGCAAAGGCAAAGGTTTTTGCATTGGTTTCATTAGTCTTGATTGTTGGACTTGCTACATTTATTAAAGATGTTATTGCTTATGAGCAATTTTCATATATAGCATAGGTTGAGTATATGGTGTTTGAACCATTTGGACATGTTGCAAATTAATTAATCCATTTCCCACAATATTCTTATTATGATTTAACTACTTATGTTTATCATAATTATTGGCCTAGGTTGGTTATGATTATTGTGCTTGGAATTAGTTCTAAATTTGGCCATTATTTGGGTTTTGATTTTGGTTCTAATTTGATGAGGTTATCTTAATGATCCATTTTTTAATAAGGGATATTTTTATCAACAAACCTTTGTCAATGATTTCATTAAAATTATGTGCACACTATAGCTCCAGATGGTAAGATATCTCACTGTAAAATTTTTTGGTGAAAACAACAACTACTTGATTATCTAATAGGATGTGGGTAAATTATCTTAAAAGGGATTTCCATCATTTTAGATAATTGTCAAAGATTTCATCGATATTCTATTTGGATTGTGTCAAATCTACCAATGAAATATCATGCTTGAGATTGTAACATAATTTATACACAAACTTGTCTAAAATATCATCAAAATTAGAAAATGAATTCTTTTGTAATTATAGAAACTACTCTAACGATTGTCCTACTAGACTCCTTGAAAATAATATTAGAAGGTATATGTCATTATAGGCCACTAGTTATCAAGAAACAAATAATTATGTCAAGTGGGCCTTAGGGTCATCTTTCCCCTTATATTTGTAGAATTTTGGTGGCTAATACCCTAGAGGAAATGGTATTTTCAAATGCTCCATGTTGAATGGGTAAGAGCATATGTCATCCAACTTAAAATTTTTGGTCTATTTTCTGACTTGGATGGTAGCAATTGCATCCTTCATCTATTTCATCTCTTGTGTGAGAAAAATAGAGGGAACATTGTCTTAAGGTGGAGGTTGAGCTATCAAAAGTAGATTACTTTGATTAGGGTATAGTGGAGACATGGTTTTCTATGGAATGTTAGATTGGTTCAGGAATGGAATAGGAATATGCATACATGGATTGGGATGTAATTATTGAATGTGTTGTAATGTGATATTCTAGTTAGGATTTGGTATATGGGTTTGGCTTTAGGTAAATTATAGTTGAGATGGAAGGATATGGTCGTATTGTGCCTGTTGAGGTTAAACATGGACTTGTTACTGAGTAGACATATCTTGTTTATTTAAGGGAACTTGTGAACCAAGGCCCTATCATTGACTTATGGCACATTTGGAAAAAAGGTAATTATTACCTAATCATTACTTGTGCAACATTAAAACCTCTTAGTTACATTAATCCTTGTTAGGATGTATATGCATGTTGAAGGTTTGGCATTTATTATTGACCAATACTTGTACGTTATTGATTATACATCATTTAAGTTTATATAATCATGTTGGTTTATGACTAAAGAGGTATGTTTATCACTACCTAATGAGGTGTGACATTGGTTACCCCGTGTTGAGGTGGCACAACGTTTTTATTATACTACATGGGTAGATTATATTATACCTATTATCATTGAATGTTAGTCATTATATATTATGGTGGAGTAACATTCATCACATTTTATTGAGGCACAATATTTATCATTTCTTGGATACTTAATCCTTGAGGTTGGGTACTTGAATAAGTAGCTAGCTAAGGATTAGAGGTAGTTATTAATGGTTGGGAAGTAGAACATCCCAACCCCTACATTTTTGAACCACTCATGGTTTTAACGAAATTCACATTTTGTTGTGGACTAGTTATTTGTTCATTCACACCACTTTGGTTTGGATTGGATGTTTCTTGTGCTTTATCCAATATGTTTGGATCACTATGTTGCATTTAATTAGAAGACACTTATTTGGTAGGAGGGGAATTAAACATGTCCCCAACTAAGGTGAGTTTCAAAAATGGTTTTATAACCTGATTCTCTTGACTTGTTAACTAAATTAGGAGTCTTGTTGAAGGAGCTAGCTCAATAATAGGAGCATTTGACATGGTCATGTTGTTAAAGTTATGCACTAAGTTCAAATATATGTGGTATGATATTTGCATCTATATGAAATTATCCTCCATTAGGTCCTTTCCTATGACAAACATCAGGACATCAACACTATAGCATGAGGATTTCTAGAAGAGGCATGTTTAATGTTTGGATTATAAGACATGTTGTAAGGCACTCTTACTAAACATGGCAAGTTTTCATGGGGAAATTTTGTTAAAAACTTATCCCCTACCTTTGCATCTCTGATTATGACTTCATCCTTATTCATAATCAAGTGATGATAAAATAAGTAAGGGTTATTGGCTGATGGTATTGTAACATATTAAGGTTTATGTTAGGCTTGTTTTGCAACTGAAGGTACCCTAACAAGGTATTGTGTCATTTTTCTCAGTCTTTCTTTGAGTATGGAGGCATGTTGACCAAATAATGTGCTTAAATATCTTTGATTTATTCCCCTATTTGATTTTTTTAAGGTGGATAAGGATCTATCTGACAAACACCATCATCTTCATAAGGGTGTTGAATAAAATCTTCTTGTGCAAGCACATTTCCATGCCCTAGATTGCACATAATGACACTAAATGTATAGTGAGACATGTTTAAATCAATGGTGAATACTTTATGACAAAATGGATAGAGTTATACAAAATCTATAAAACAATGTCTAAAAAGATAAAAGTTTTTAACTTGGTCTAACTTAGTTAAAGGAATGGAGTTGTATCTCTAAAATAGTTCGTGACAAAACATGGTATAAAATATTATAACATGACATGTATAACATTAAATGTCTTGTAAAAATAAGGTCAAGTGGATGAAATTTTAAAAAAAATGCCAAACTCTAGATTCAAAGTGTTCCAAATAGGTATAACCTAGAAAAATATAGGTTGTTGTGTCTTTTGGCAAAATGAAGCATTAAAATCTAGGCTCAAACAAGGCATGTTCTAGGACTTTTGGCCAAATATGGCATCAAAAGTGAGACTTTAAACAAGAGGTTGATTCAATCTAATAAACTTGGAACAATTTGGCATAGACTAGGCAATTGATTTTAGACATGAACTTGGTCAAAGTGGTATGAGGCATGAGAAATAGGCACATCGAGATAGACTATTTTCTCCCAAATAATGATAAAAATAAATAGTTTTATAATTTGGGTAAATAAATAACCTAAGTTATGTAACCCGAAAGAGAAGGATTGGTGTCCAAACCCAAATTAGACAAGGAATAAATAGAATTTAATGAATGTTTGGATTCAAACTTGTCAAAGTTAATTAAAAACTCAACTTAATAAAACTAGGATTATTGAGTAAATAAGCTAGACATATTTGAATGACATAGAAATATTATACAAAGATAACAAAGGCATACATGGTTCTTATTCAAATGTGAAATGTGGACACAAGATAAGACACATCTATGAAATAACTTGATTAATGTAACAAAATTATTGATCTCTAAAGGTATGAAAATGTTTGGTTTCAAGAATCCAAGGAAAAAAATTGAAATGGTTTGGGCATTGTAATGATACCCATTTAAATCAAGTGATGCACACAATGGTTTTGACACAAAAAGTCTAATGGAAAATCAAGGTGTCAAATGGATGGCATAATTCCTCCTTAATAATGGTGTGATGTGGAAACAAGAGTTGTTTTTGATGCAACATAAACACAAATAAATGGTTTTAGACTGAAAATACCAAGAAATAAAGGAAATATACCAAATACAAGTAAATTGTCCTAAGCCCTAAACTGACAAGGTTACTTCATATTGCTGAAATCCATGTATATGCATGCTCTTGGGAGGATTTTAAGTTTTATTCCAAAAACAAAATAACATTAAGTAGTATTTTTTAACACCCTCCACCCTTATCCCAAGAGATTTTATAGTGACATGGAGCTTCATGTTACTTTCCCTACATCAACAATATTTCTATGGCAAGTGGGTTTATTCTAAAACTTAAAATTTTTAATAGTTTAGATGGTCCCAAGAGTGGATAACACTATATATTCCTAGCATCAATTAATTTCATAAAAAATAACTTAAAATTAAAAGGTATAGTCCCTTACATAGTGATTCTATCCATGTATTTCTTAGTGTAAAAACATGGTAACCAAACCTGACATAGGTTGTTTTTATGAAATGAGTGGTTAGCCACTCAACCCCCTAGCTCTCACAATATGCATACCATAGTTTATATACCCCACCATGTATTAGGATTGAAATAATGTTTGGAGATGAAACCCTAGGTCAAATATTCCCTAAATAACTCATGAAGAAGCTATGAACTCCCCTTCACAAGACAGATTGCATGAAAGAAAAGACTAAGTGGAAATACTTTAGAGGTTAATTTTGATCACCCAAACTATATGGGTTATGAGGAGAACCTAAAAAAAAATTCTTTTCATGCCTTGGAATAGACATAAATTTCAAGTTAAAAGACACTTTTGGTCACCTAATTTCCCTATAGGGGATGAGGGGAGAGCATAAATGCACTTTCCCTATTGCAAAAACAAACAAACAAGTAATAAAATAAGCACTTTGGAGAATTTGAAATCTAAGTGAATATCAAAGTTATATACCAAATGATTTTTTTTGACGAATTTATTTAGTCTCTTGGAGTAAATTATAAAAACTTGTAATAATTTTCACAAAACAACTTAACACAAATAACTTAGGTTCATTTTAAGCACTAAAACCAAATATTCAAGACTTAATAATTCTTTTTAGGAACCAAAATAAAGTGTTAAAATAATTAAACTTGAAATTTTTTGTCTTATTCTTACCTGTTAGATATTTTTTAGTGATGTTATATAGGTGTCTAGTTGAGTGCATGAAGTTTCTTTATATTCTAAATGTCAATGACAAAGTGTGTATTGTGCTTGTTATAGTATGCCTTAAGTAGGCTTGGTTGGTATTTAGTTTTGTCATGGTTAGGGATGTTTAGGGATGAGCATGGTAATTTATGGATATGAAATAGGTCCCATAGGAGGTCTTATATGATTTTAATTCTCATGTGCATGAGTGGACTTGATATTGTATTTCATAGTTTTCATGTAGACATTTTGGCTCTAATGGCAGAAATATCTAAGTAGGCAATTTGATGGTGTCATATTTCGCACACGTGAAGGTTCTAGGATATATATATATATATATATATATATATATATATATATATATATATATATATATGAATTAACCTATGTAAGGATATCATATGGTTCAAATTTAAGGTCATGCAATTGAGTGAAACAAAAGTTATTAAGGTTCAAATTTTGTCTTCCAGGTAGATTATAAAGGTTCCCATAATTAGCTAGATTGTCACTATACATCATACAGATATGTATGAACAAGTATGTTAGTGAATTTAATTTAGGTATGAAGAAAGTAAATAATCTTTAAAATATTTCATGTAGATATTTTATATAATTCCAAGAAGGTCCCCTAAGGATTTGGAGTCCTAAAGTGTTTTCTTGGTTGAGATATAAATATTCAAAGTTGTACTCAGACTTGATGAGATAAAAACCATCAAGATAAACTACAATAAAGTCTGAGGTCACTAATCATCACATCTAATGATTCATGTTAAAACATATATCTTGATCCAATGGTGCATGTAAAATTCAATATGTCAAAGAATGAACATGTTAGTGATAAGTGTCACATTCATGGAGCTTGGTTAGAAGATCAATAGTCCACAGTTGATCATATAGTCAAAAGATCGATGGTGAGGGTAATTATATGAAGAAGGCATGTAGAGGTGATAAGTGTCATAATCTCAAGATTTTAGATCTTAGATCAATGGTGATATTTCTAAGATAAAGACTTGGTTAATCCATAGAGATTGATAGATTATATTTGTCAACAGTTGCCTAGAAGCATGAGATGAGATTAATGTGCTCGATGTTTAATAGTAAAGACAGTTAAATTTTAAGATACTTAGAAGATTATATATGGTGCATATTTTATCTAAATATGAGAGAGCATGAGATGATTATAACATGTTCTATGTTTATAGGATTGGTCAATGACAATTGGAATTCAAATATTCAAATTTACAAGGGAAGACTAGTATATGGTATTAGGGCCATAAGTTTTTATCTATGACAAACTCAGAGGCACAACAAAAAATAATGTTTTATAGGACTTCATCAGACATATAAATAACCTATTTATAAGGTATAAATATTTTTACAGTCAAATTTATTGAGATCCAAATTATATTATGTGTTCGTTCATGTTCTGTAAGTAACCTAAGAAGGGTAATAGAGTTCTTCTTGATGTTATTTTGATGTTTAAAGATGAGATAATTGTCATAGAGTGTTTTAGATTCCATAAGGACAATTTTTTTGTATTGTTAATGTTTGATAAATCTTATTTAGTATGATCAAAGGATTAAAAGGTGATTGTGTGTTTGTTTAGGGTGGTTTTGTGCACAGAATGTTGTTTGAGAGAATTGAGATTTAGTAGAAGGGTGTTTTGATGGTTATTATCACTTAAGGAGGACCTATAGATTATGTAACATGGGTCCATGTATTTAAAATTGTTCCTATGTTATTAAGTTTGCTCATATAAATGTCAAAGAGGTGAATGGGTCTTCATGCGACCTAAAATGTCACTTAAGCCTATTTGAGAGAAGGAATTGATTAAAGTTGACCCATGTATATGCCTTAAGAGTGAATTTATATGTTGTGGCCAAAAAGGATGGTTTTGATAATAATAATCCTAAAGACTCTATAAAATTTGAAATTAAATGTGATGGTTTCTAGTCTTGTTGAATAGATGAGAGAGACCTAAAAAAGAGGTGTGTGTGAGTTTTGGAGTGAAGGAAAGGGTGTGTGCCCAATGGATGGGTTGTAGAGTAGAGTAAGTTGATGACTGTGTGTATGACCTATAGGTTATATTTTTTATGTCAAAGATAGTGCTCTTGTAATTTTGAAGATTGAAGATGATCAAATGATAGTTGATGTCTATGTGAGCTTGGTGGTTAATTTTATAGGAAAATCAAAGTATGGATTGTGTAGTGTGTATAGTTGAAGAGACTCAATATACATTGTATCTCTATTATATTGGTAGGAAATCAATGATTAAGGGATGTTCATTTCATAAATGTTTGGAGGGTGTTCAACATCTAGGTTAGAAGGACTTGACCAATAAGTGGCCAAAAGGATTTAATTATATTAGGGGTAGGTACACCTTGTGAAATAGTTGTTTCATTAAATCCATTTAGAAGGACTTGACCAATAGGTGGTCAAAAGGATCTAATCATCCTAGGGGGAGTTGATCCTTGCAAAATAGGTGTTTCACTAAAGTTTGGTCTAAAGGACTTAATCAGTCTCATGTTTATGATCATCTATAGGATAAGTATTACATGTATTTTTAGGCTTGAGAGTGGGTTTTATTCCCCAAGAGGGTTTCCCATATAGATCTTGTGTTGTATGTATGATTTTACATTATCTTCATTGTTCATTTCTATAAACATTGTGTATGTTTCATAAATGGTTGTATTGAATGCTTAAGTGTTTGAAGGGTTTGGAAATTAAATGGGATTATTTGTCACCACTAATTCACACCTAGTGATTATACATCTAACACTAGATTGGCCCTAAAAGGGTTAGAGAGTATCCTTCTAATTTGATGTACAATAAAGGTTGGGCATACAATTTTCACAAATATAACTCTTGCGTTTCTCTAATTTTTTCACATAGATATCAATGTTAGTCACCTATGATCAATGCTAATTACTAGAAACATAACTTTAATTGGTAATAACTAATATTGATCAATAGATACTAAGATCAGTTGCCTATAAACCTAAATTCAAAACAAACATGATTTCAAAAACATTAGTTAGCGCAAAATATGATAAAAACTCCTCAAAACCTGTAATAAGGTGATTAAACATGGAAAATACAAGATAATGAAATAAAGAAATATCAATTATGTGTGATAAAAATGTTCAAAATATAAGTTTTGTAAGTCATGTTTCACCTTCAATCTTGATCTATGATGGTTACCTAGAACTGATGATGGTTAGGTAGAATCAATAATGGTTAGGTAGAACTGATGTCAGTTATGCAGAACCAATGCCAATCTCTATGTAAATCTAATTTAACATAAAAAACAAAAATATGACAAAAAAATATGAAATTACAATTTTAAAAATATTCAAGAATTTATTTGAAAAGTTAGGAGTTACATCTTGGTCTTGGGTTAATGCACAAAGTTGGGGGACAAAAAACATGATAGTTTCCCAACTTTGTAATTTTATTTACATAAGGCATACACCCTTTTTTTAACATATGAGGCTTGATTTATTTCCTAAACCTTGATGGAATACACCTTTTATAAAGGGAATATGTCCTTTGTAATTAACAAATGGTGTACACCTTTTTAATTAACAAAGGGCATATGCCCTTTACAAAGTGCATACACCCTTTGTAACACAAAGTGCATACACCCTTGTAATACAAAGGGCATTCACCTATTGAAAAGGGTGTACACCCTTTGAAAATGGGGTATTCCCTTTATAAAGGGGGTACACCATTTGTAGATAATAAAAGGCATACGCCCTTCCTTTTTTTTCATTTCCATAAGCTATCTAGAAGAGAAACCCATGGCTAAGAGACTTGGAAAAGATTTTTTTTAAAAAAAATTGTAGATTGATGCATGCACTTTCAAGGTTGATTCTACTAATGAGATTTGGCAATGGATTTATTCATATCATGTATGTTATTTTTGCATTTTTTTTCATTTATTTGTAACTTATTGAACTAGGGTTTTGATTTTAAATTTGTATTTCATTTTTTAGATTGGATAAAAAACAATATATTTTTAAAAAATTTAGATACATCAGTTTAGTGGATCCATTTCTTGAAGAAAATGTTGGATAAAACTCCTAAGAATTTGATTTTTCATGAGAAGAAGTTGAATTTTATGATAAATACAATGCTAAACATCAACAATCATAAATAATTATCAATGTTTTACATCACTATTTAGTTGGTAGTGCACAAATTTTAATTTCCAATACATTAGAATTTGTTTTTAATAAAGTGGTAAATGTGACTTCACAACTAGATGTAATGTTGCATTGAAGAGAGGCTTTAAAACAATTTTATTTTGATAAATTGTCATATGAAGATGTGAAAAAAAAATAAAAGAAGATTTGTGTGCTTTAATAATTAAACCTGAAACCAACTTACCTCCACTAAAAAATTACAAAAACATTAGTATTGATTGGTGTATTCATACAAAGATTAAAAATAACTCTTAGGATAGGTGGTGGATGATGTTTGATGAGATTCCATGCAACAATAATTAGGTTCCATTGTATTTTTTGATAAAATTATACTATGAGTTTGTATTGAAAGCAATTCCAAATTATTTTAACATGAAGGCATCCCAAGGTAAGGGAGGTGGGTCTTCATTTGATAGACCTAGTGCTAGGTGGGACCAAAACCATCATAACTGACCTTTGAGAAATAGAAGGACAATATCACATGCCACTATTCCTAAAAAAATCATCATAACCTATATATGGACACCCTTGAGGTGGTTACTAGTTTGACATAAATTATGATTGATCATGGTATACATACTTTGAAGACTTCTACTTAGCCTAAAGGTGGTGCTAGTGGTAGTGGTATTGGTGGTAGTGGCAGTGGTAGTAGTTGTGGTGTTGGTGTTGGTATAGGTGATAGTGTCCTGACTTCTACTCATGTTACAACTCTTATACATCATTGCACATCATGTGGGAAGAAGTATATGGGACCTCATGTTTTTTTGAAACATAAATAGAGTACATTTATGGAGACTAGCATGCTAGAGTGTATGACATTTGTATATGAGTTAGAAATGCCAGACACTAGCATACTAGATAATAACATTCTAGACATTAGCTTGTTAGAGAATATGCCACATGTAGATGCTTCAGCAGTGCATGAGACCAACATTTTAGACACTATGCAAGATGTATTAGCTTCAATGACTCATAGTAGGATATGTTAGAATCTTATTTTAGAGGATTATTCACCATCTATATTTGATACATATGTTTAATTTTAATTATATATTTTTTTGTTTATAAAAGAATATTAACTTAATTTTCTAGTACATGTGTTTACTTAATTAACTAATTTATTTAACTAAACTTATTATTTTTTTTTTGTATCTAGTTGATTGGTGATATTATAGGTACCTCAGTAGGCCTTGACTCTATTATAGAGATAGAAATTGGCATGGTTATACCTTCCACATAGGTTTGTAATTTTTTTTATAAAATATTTATTCATTTACATGTTTATTTTCTTTTGAACAAAAAAAACTATTTTAATATATATTAGAGTCATAAGTTTTTATCATGTTCATTAGATTCACATATTATTAATTTATTGTTTTTATAGATGATTATGGATGTTATGGGCACCCCTCATGGATGAGAAAAAGGTATAGGTGATGGTGCTTCTACATTGAAGAATCCACTATCTCCACAACAAGTTATGATTCAGGGATGGAGACTAGTGAGAATTCAAAGTTTAATTATTTTTATCTTTAAGCAATCATATTTTATGTCATATTTACATAATTGTATGTAACTCTAGATATAATGATATATGAATTATCCATAGGTGTATATGTGGTCTCATAGCCCTATAGAACCTTTTAAATGTAATATAGTGAGTGTAGAATCATTTTACAAAATTTTAAATTCTTAAAAAATATATAAAATTTTAAATATATAATTTTAATTCATTAATATTTATATTTTGTATATTGTGTAGAGACAATAATTTTCATTAGTTGCCTCATAGTCCAAGAGGAGAGTATCTCCTCGTATTGAGGTATCCAACACCTCTGGATCTACATCTATGGAAATAAAGCTCAATTTATTTGGAGGCAATGAGGAACAAGAGAGCTAGTTATTGTGTTAGGGATCTAGTTGTAGACACAATCTATTTTGTATGCCAATATGACCCACATTGTATGCCTATATGGTGCATTTTGTCTATGTACATAGTTGTAGGCACAATGAATTATATATGTTGATATGGCCCACATTGTATGCCTATATGGCACATTTTGTCTATGTATATGTTATGGTTTAAATTTTGATATATGTTATATTATTTATGTTAAATCATGACATAGAACTATTATGTATCACATATATACTATTCAATAATATGAGTCCTTTAATTATGTGTATTTTCTATTTTTATCATTTGATGTTTACACATATTATTGGTTAATGATTGAATTATTACTTCATATGGGGTTAACAAATTCACATTATTCACTAAGTTAGGTTCTTTGAATCATCATGTATATGTTACATTTGCATGTGATATTTTATATTTACTTGTTTCATTTATCTTTTCTATTTATTTTCCAACCCACTCATAAATCCCCATCTATACCTCTTACATAGAATCAAAATGCTTTTCATAATACCAACCTAAGAAGGTGACACAAAATTGATTCCTCTTATGCCTTCAAGCTCAGACAAAGGCAAGAATAATTATAGTGAAAAGTGGTGCCATAAACAATTACCAGAGAGCCATGAACACTTAATGTTGGGCATAACAATCCTTTCTTTGAAAACCTACATCATATCATGCACATATAGATGATACTAAACCAAATAACAATTTTTTAATCACCGAAACTGATTCCATAAAGACCTCTAAGGAGTGTTAATGACTCTTCCATATCATGTTATGGGTCAAGGTTCAACATCTTCATATCTTATCATTTACAATCTAAGCCATAATAACATCATCACACATATAAAACCCAAAAACTTGGTCTTCCCACTATTGTGCATTGCAAGCTATAATCCCTAGGGTGGATTCAATAAGGTAAAAATATATAGGTTTGGAGGCAATGCACATTATATTATAAATTTGAGCCTATGGAGGGTAGCATCACTTGAAACATTTTTCCTCTTCAATTATATAGTATATTATTAGGGAGGTTATACTTGCATGTCTGAGATTATACATATCAATCAAAACCAAAAATTTGGGAGGGATCCATCACTTGTAAGATTGTGCCTCTTCAAGTCTATAACATAGTATTAGGGAGGATATACTTGTATGAATGAGATTCCATGCCACATATAGTATGTAATATTTCTTCTAATGCACTATGTTGTAAAATTACACATATATTTGGTCCATTTATAAAAAAACCCTTTTTATCATAAATAAATTTGTCAGAAAGATGAATCATGGTGTTAAATAAAGCAGCTCCTTGATCAGGGCAAGATAAGACCCGGGTCTTCTCCTTGTAATAGTCTAATATCCCTCACACCCAAGAATAATTATTTATAACATCTATCCATTGATTATCACTCACTCAATAAAATCATGGTGAAGAATCAATATCCACAATTAATAATTAATGACCTCTTAAACCAAATATAAGGTGTACAATACTTCACCAAAATCAAAATAATAAGGAAATTTAAGTGGACTTGGGATCAATTTCATGGACATGTAAATATTATAGATTATACTTGATCATAAATGTTAGGAGGTCTAGTGATGCACTTGTGTATGTCTTCAACTCCTAATTTTACATACAACAAAAAGAGATAATTATATGTGTCCATATAGTCACTATGGCCTACTTATACATGGGTTAATATTGATATTGATATCCCTCTCTAAACTATCCATAAAATTATAGTCTTGGTAAGGCAAAAATATACACATAAATGAAGAGACTTCAGAAAATTTGATATTCCTTTACTAGTATATATAAATTTAGGTTATATTCTTATGATCCTTAAATACATATTCAATCTTTATCTCAATATGAAAAACCAATCCATCGATTGGTTTTGTCTATTTGAACACAAAAGACTCAAAGCTCTCTACAAGATAATTAAGCCTAAATACTTCAAAAGGATGAAAATAATAAATATTTGAAAATAGGGGTATAGATCAATATAAAATAAATTATAAAAATATTTGTAGGTGACCCAAACTTTTCAACACCTTAGAAGGTCTGCTATAAAGAATTTTATAAAAAACATGTCATAGACATACTAGTCTTAATGTTGTTGTAACATGCCAAAACCTATTATGTCTTAAATTATCACTTCAAGACATCTTAGAAATATATATTTCTGTGTTTTATGGAATATAAATTCTCAAATGAAAGGTTCAGATTTCCTCTTTTAATATTTTACAAAAAAAAAATCATAAAATCACAATTTTGTCTATTACGCCTAATTACCTTCTATTAGGTCAAAACATAAGATATAGTTTTATTACAACAAATGATCCTTTTAAGAGGTATAAAAAAATTCACTAGAGGTGTTTCAACCTTAATTTGTAATTTATAGAATAAATTTTGAAGTTTGTAAACAAATCTCTCTCAAATAAACATAGAAAATAGGGAATCTCTTCCATATACTTGATTGGTTGGAGGAGTCTAATTGATGAACCATATATGTGAAAATGTCTAGATGGGATTTTTTATGATAAAAAAACCTTTGTTTGGTTTTGGTAAACCCTCAGGAGTGAAATTTTTAGTTGGTTAGAGTAATCTTGAAGAGAATTCACTTGTACCTGAATGTGCAAAATGAGAGAACTTTGGTCACACATTGCATGAGAATTGCAAGGGATAGAGATGAATAGTTAGATCCTACACATGTAGGGATGAGTACTCTAATAAATCATAGGAATATTTTATCTAAATTTTTATGGAAGAGATGCAATAATGAGGTTTTTATCATGGTAAAATCTCTAAAAATAGGATAAACGTTGATCATTGGGGGCTATAGATTCTGACACATCAACCCAATTGATGAGCCATCTATGTAGACATAATTAGATGGGAGTTTTTAGGATAGAACACAATTTTTAAGGTCTCAATATACATTCATGAGTGAAAGTTGTAGTTGGTCATAGGTATTCTTGAAGATAATTCACTTGTCCCTAAATGTGAAAAATGAGCAAACTTCAATCATGTGTTGCATGATAACCATGAGGGATAGAGATTTATAATTAGCTCCTACATGTGAATAGATGAGTCATATTAAAAATCATGATAGGGTTTTATCTAACTCATGATGGATGAGATGCAATAATGAGGTTTTTCTCATGGCTAAATCTCTTAGAACAAGGTAAAAAATTGTTAATGAAGGCCATAAAATCTGACTCGTCAACCCAATCAATGAACCATCTATGTAGAAACATCTATATGGAAATTTTTAGGATAAAATCACCATTTTTAAGTCTTGATATAACCTAAAGATTGAAAATTATAGTTGGTTAGAGGCATTTTTGAAGAGGTTTACTCATCCCTGAATGTTCAAAATGAGTGAACTTCAGTCACACATTATATAAGAACCATGAGGGATAGAGATGAACTGTTAGATCCTACACATGTAAGGATGAGTCCTATAAGAAATAATGGATGATTTTATCCAAATAATAATGGATGAGACACACTAGTGAGGTTTCTCTCACATCTAAATCTCTCAAAATGGGGTAAAAGTTGGTCATCAGGGGCCATAAAATCTAACTTGTTAGCCCAATTGATAAACCATCTATGCAAACATGTTTAAATGGGAATTTTTAGGAATTAAACACATTTGTTTTTATCTTGATAGACCCATAAAATTCAAAGTTTTATTTAGTTGGAGGCATTCCTGAAGAGAATTCACTCATCCCTGAACGTGCAAAATGAGTGAACTTTAGTCATACATTGCACGAGAATCTTGAGGGATAGAGATAAACCATAAGCTCCTACATGTGTAAAGATTAGTATTAATAAATCCTATTAGGATTTTATCTAACTTATGATGGATTATATGTGTCAATTAGGTTTTTCTCACAGACAAGTCTCGTAGAAAAGGGTAAAAGTTGGATAACAAGGGCCATAGATTCTAACTCGATAGCCCAATCAACAAACCATCTACATATACACATCTAGATGGGTATTTTAAGGATAAAACCACATTTTTTTGGTCTCAATAGACGCCCATGATTGAATTTTTAGTTAGTTAAAGGCATTCCTAAAGATAATTCACTCATCCCTAAATGTGCAAAATGATTTAACTTCAGTTGCACATTATATGAGAACCATGACGGATATAAACTAACCATCAGCTCCTACACATGTAGGGATGAGTCCTTTAAGAAATACCAAGAGTATTTTATATAACTCGTGATGGATGAGACATGGTAATGAGGTTTCTCTCAAGGTCAAATATCCCAGAATGGGGTAAAAGTTGGTTAGTGAGGGGCCACAAATTCAAACTCATTAGCCTAATCAATGAACCATTTATGGAAATGCATCCAAATGGGAATTTTTAGGATATAAAAGCCTTTTTTAAATCTTAGTATACCTTCATAATTGAAAGTTACAATTTTTTAGAGGCATTCTTGAATAGGTTTCACTCATCCTTGAATGTGCAAAATGAGAAAACTTTAGAAATGCATTAAATGAGAACCATGAGGGATAGAGATGAGTGATTATCTCCTACACATCTAGGGATGAGTCATTTAAGAAATAATAGAAGGATTTTATCTAAATCTTGATGAAAAATTTTCAAAAAAAATTCTCTCATGGCCAAATCTCTTAGAATATGCTAGAAATTGGTTAATGAGGGCCATATAATTTGACTCATCAACCCAATTGATGAACCATCTATGCAGACACATCTAGATGGATATTTTTAGGCTAGAATCACCTTTGTCCAATTTTATTAGACCCTTGAGAGTGAAATTTTTAGTTGGCTGGAGACATCCCTTAAGATAATTCACTCATCCTTGAATGTGCAAAATGAGAAAACTTTGATCATGCATTGCACAAGAAATGTGAAGGCTAGATATGAACCATCAAATCCTACACATGTAAGGATGAGTTAACTATGAAATATTGGGAGGATTTTATCTGACTCATGATGGATGAGACATGGTAATGAGGTTTCTCTCATGATCGAATATCTTAGAATGGGGTAAAAGTTGGTTATCAAGGGCCATAAAATTTGAATTATGAACCCAATCAATAAATTATCTAGGTAGAGACATTCAGATGGGATTTTCTAGGTTATAACCATTTTACAATCTTGGTAGATCCCCAAGAGTTAAATTTATTTTTGGTTAGAGGCATCCCTTAGGAGAATTCACTTGTCCTAAAATATACAAAATGAGCAAACTTCAATCATGCATTACATGAGAACTATGAGGGATAAAGACAAAACATCAACTTCTATAGGTGAAACAATGAGTCCTTTAAGAAATCATAAGAGGATTTTATCTAAATCATAATGGATGAGATGCAATAATGAGGTTTCTCTCATAGCCAAATCTTTTATAATAGGGCAAAAGTTGGTTAATGGGGGCTATGGAATTAGACTCATCAGCCCAATCAATGAACTATCTACATGGACACATTTTGATGGGAGTTTATAGGCTAAAACCACAATTTCCTAGTCTCGATAGACCCTAGAGAGTGAAAGTTATAGTTACTTAAAGGCATCCCTTAAGAGAATTCATTCATCCCTAAGTGTGAAAAATGAGTGAACTTTCATCATGCATTGAACGAGAACCATGAGGGATAGATATGAATTGTAAGTTCATACACATGCAAGGATGAGTATTATAAGAAATAGTAGGATGATTTTATCTAAATTATGATGGATGAAACACAATAAGGAGGTTTCTCTCACAACTAATTATCTGAGAATGGGGTAAAAGTTGGTTAGTGAGGGCCATAGATTTTAACTCATGAGCCCAATTAATGAACCATATACACTAACATGTTTAGATGGGAATTTTTAGGCTAGAAACATGTTTTTCTAGTCTTATTAGACCTTTGCGAGTGAAATTTATAGTTGATTTGAGGCATCCCTTAAGGGAATTCACTCATCCCTAAATGTGCAAAATGAATGAAATTAAGTCACATGTTTTACAAGAACCATGAGGTATAGAGATAAACCTTTAGATCCTACACATGAAAGGATGAGTCTCTAAGAAATCCCAAGAGTATTTTGTCTAACTCATGATGGATGAGATGTAGCAATGTTTTTTCTCTTGTGGTCAAATCTCTTAGAATAGGGCAAAATTTGGTTAGTAAGGGCTATGGATTTTGACTCATCACCCCAATCGATGAACCATCTATGCAGACACATCTAGATGGGCATTTTTTGATATAACCACATTTTTTAGGTCTTAGTAAATCCTTAGGAGTGAAATTTATAGTTGGTTAGAGGAATCCATTAAGATAATTTAGTCATCCCCAAATTTTTAAAATGAGAAAACTTATATCATGCATTACATGAGAACTAAGGGCTAGAGATGAACCGTCGGCTCTTACACATGTAAGGACAACTACCATAAGAAATCCTAGGAGGATTTTATATAACTTGTGATGGATGAGATGTAGGAATGAGGTTTCTATTGTAGCTAAATCTCTTAGAATGGGGCGAAATGTGATCAGTGGGGGCCATAGATTCTAACTCATTAGCCTTATCGATGAACCATTTATGTGGACACATCTAAACAGGAATTTTTAGGCTATAAACATCTTTTTTAAGTCTTAGTAGACTCCTAAGAATGTAATTTACAATTGGTCAGAGGCATCTCTTAAGATAATTCACTTGTCCCTAAATGTGCAAAATGTCAAACTTCTATTATGAATTACACGAAAACCAAGAGGGATAGAGACAAACCATCAGATCTTACATGTGTAGGGATGAGTCCTTTAATAAAAAATTGGGGGATTTTATCTAACTTAAGATAGATGAGATGCATTAATGAGGTTTCTCTCATAGTAAAATCTCTCAGAATGGGGTAAAAGTTAGTTAGCAAGGTCCATAGATTTTGACTCATTAGTCCAATCAACGAACCATCTATGTGGACACATCCACATGGGCATTTTTAAGATAGAACCTCATTTTTCAAGTCTCATTAGACCCCTATGAGTGAAATTTGTAGTTGGTTAGAGGCATACCTTAAGAGAATTCATGGATCCCTAAATGTGTGAAATGAGTAAAATTTTGTCACACATTACATGAGAATTGTGAGGGATAGAGATGAACCATTAGATTTTACATGTGTAGGGACAAGTTATATAAAAAAACTTGGGATGTTTTTATTTAATTCATGATGTATATGATGTGAAAATGAGGTGTCTCTCATGGCCGAATCTCTTTGAATGGAGTAAACATTGGTCAACAAGCGTAGTAGATTCTAACTCATCATCCCAATTAGCAAACCATCTATGTGGACATGTCTAGATGGGTATTTTCATGCTAGAACCACCTTTTTTAGGTCTTGATAGACCCTTAAGAGTGAATTTTTTAGTTGATTAGAGGCATCTCTTAAGAGAATTCAATCATCCCCAAATATGTAAAATGAGCAAATTTCCATCATGCATTGTAGGAGAACTATGAGGGCTAGAGATAAATCATCGGGTCTTACATCTATAAGGATGAGTCCTGTAAGAAATCCCATGATTATTTTATGTAACTAATTATGGATAATATGTGACAACAAGGTTTTTTTCATAGCCAAATCTCTTAGAACATGCCAAAATTTAGTCAATAAGGGTTTTAGATTATGACTCATTAGCCAAATAGATAAAGCGTCTACATTAACATGTTAGGATAGGCATTTTTATGTTATAACCACCTTTGTTATGTCCCTAAATATGGAAAATGAGAAAAATTTCATTGTGCATTACACAATAACCATGAGAGATAGAGACAAATTGTCAACTCTTACATGTGTAGGGATGAGTCCTCTAAAAAACCATTGGAGGATTTTATCTAACTCATGACAAATGAGATGTGGCAATGTGGTTTCTCTCATAACCAAATCTCTTAGAATGAGGTAAAATCTAGTCAATATGGGCCATAGATTGTAACTCATCAACATAATCAATGAACTATCTATGTAGACACATCCATATGGGCATTTTGAGACTACAAACTCCTTTGTCAAGTCTTAGTAGACCCCTAGAAGTAAAATTTTTAGTTGGTTAGAGGCATCTCTTAAGATAATTGACTCATCCTTTAATGTATAAAATGAGAAATGTTTTTTCACACATTGCACAAGAACCATGAAGGATAGAGATAAACCATTAGCTACTACACATGTAGGGACAAGTTATCTAAGAAAATTGGGACGATTTTATCTAATTCATGATGGATGAGATGTGACAATGAGGTTTCTCTCCTAGATAAATCTCTTTGAATGGGGTAAAATTTGGTTAGTGGGGGTAGTAGATTTTGACTCATCATCCTAATCAATGAACCATCTATGTGGACACATCTAGATGGGCATTTTTTGGCTAGAACCACCTTTATAAAGTCTTGATAGATTCTCAAGAGTGAAAGATTTAGTCGATCAGAGACATACCTTAAGAGAATTCACTCATCCTCAAATGTAAAAAATTAGTGAACTTTAATCATGCACTGTATGATAACTATGAGGGATAAAGACAAACCATTAGGTCCTACATGTGTAAAGATGAGTCATTTAAGAAATAACAAGAGTATTTTATGTAGCTCATGATGGAAATTATGTGCAAATGAATTTTATATCATAGGTAAATCTCTTATAACATGACAAAATTTGGTCAGTGAGGGTCGTAGATTCTAACTTATCAGCCTAATCGATAAACTATCTACATACACATGCTTGGATAGGCATTTTTAGGTTAGAAACACCTTTTTAAAGTCTTGGTAGATCCCTAAGATTGAAAATTTTAGTTGATTAGAATCATGAATTAAGATAATTCACTCATTCATGAATGTGAAAAATGAACAAACTTCTATCGTACATTACATGAGAACCATGATGGATAGAGATGAAATGTCAGATCTTAAATGTGTAGGGACAAGTATTATAAGATAACTAATGAGGATTTTATATAACTAATGATTGAAGATATTTAGTAACAATGTTTATCTCATAGATAAATATCTTAGAACGTGCTAAAATTTGGTCAACAAGGGCTATAGATTCTGACTCATTAGCCCAATTAACAAACTATCTACACAAACACATTAAGATAGGAAATTTTATGCTAGAACCACATTTTTTTGGTCTTGGTATACCTATAAGAGTGAAATTTTTAGTTTATAAAATTCATCCCTTATGATAATTCACTCATCCCTGAATGTGCAAAATGAGCAAACTTATGTTGCATATTTCATGAGAACCATGAGGACTAGGGATGAACCATCAGGTCCTACATATGCAAGGACTAGTATTATAAAAAATCCTTTGAGTATTTTATGTAACTAATGATGGATGGGATGTGGTAATGAGGTTTATCTCACATAAAAATATCTCAAAAATTGCCAAAAGTTGGTTAGTGATGATTGTAGATTCTAACTCATCAGCTTGATCGATGAACTATCTACATGGAACATTGGGATAGGAATTTTTAGGTTAGAACCACCTTTTTTAGGTCTTAATAGACCAAAAAAAGTTAAATTTTTAGTTTATTTAAGTATTTAATAAAGATATTTAACTCATTCCCAATACTAAAAAATGAGTGAACTTACATCGCACATTACATAAGAACCATGAGGGCTAGAGATAAACCATCAGGTCTTACACATGAAAGGACAAGTCCTATAAGAAATTAAATGAGTATTTTATGTAACTCATGATGGATAAGATGTTGAAATGAGGTTTCTTTCATATCCAAATATCTCATAACATGCCAAAAGTTGGTTAGCAAGGGTCATAAATTTGTACTCATTAGTTTAATCGATGAACTGCCTATGTGGACATGTTAGGATAGATATTTTTAGGTTAGAACCATATTTTTAAATTATTAGTAGACCCTCAAGAGTGAAATTTATATTTGGTTAGAGGAATTCATAAATAGGTTTCACTCATCCCTGAATGTGTAAAATGAGAAACCTTTGATCGCACATTACACAAGAACTATGAGGGCTAGAGATGAACTGTCAGGTCTTAGACATGAAAAAAATGAGTCATATAAGAAATATCAAGAAGATTTTATGTAAATAATGATGGATGAGACATGGTAATTAGGTTTATATTGAAACTAAATCTCTCAAAACATGTCAAAAGTTGGTCAGAGAGGGCCATATATTTTGACTCATCAACCTAATTGATGAACCATCTGCATAGACACATCAGGATATGCATTTTTAGGTTAGAACCAACTTTGTCAAGTCTTGGTAGACCACTAATATTTAAATTTATAGTTTATCAAAGGAATCCCTTAAGATAATTCACTTTTCTTAAAATATGCAAAATAAGAAAACTTCCATCATACATTGCACAAGAACCATGAGGGTTAGAGATAAACTATCAAGTCCTACACGTGTAGGGATAAGTCATATAAGAAATATTAGGAGTATTTTATGTAAATAATGATGGATGAGATTTGGAAATGAGGTTTTTATCATTTATAAATCTCTCATCACATGTCAAAAGTTGGTTAGTGAGGGTCATAGATTCTAACTCATCAGCCCAATCAATGAACCATCTACACAAACATGTTAGGATAGGAATTTTTAGGATATAAAAACCTTTGTCAAGTCTTGATATACCCCAAGGAGTTAAATTTGTAGTTTATTAGAGTCATCCCTTAAGAGAATTCACTCATCCTTGATTATGCAAAATGAGTGAACTTCTATTATGTGTTGCATGAGAACCGTGAGTACTAGAGATGAAACATTAGGTCCTACACATGTAGGGATAAATGCTCTAAGAGAGCATAGATAATAACATTTTTGTGTTTTCTTGAAAGGATAAATAGAGAAAATGTGAAAAATAATTTCCTTAAGGTAGATGAAATTGATATAATTTTTTTTGGCTTCTCTTCATTTCAAGAAGATAATCTTCTCTACTCATGACACCAACCACATGAAGGTGAAAGATTGTCTAATGCCACTAACCTACAATTAAATTATTAATAAAATTTTTAAACAAAAATAGTCACATAATCATGAAATAGCTGAAAATTAGAATATATTAAATCTTGAATAACTTTATTATATTAATTTAAAATATTAGATAAAATTAATAATTCATTCTAAAATACCTTTCAGATACGCTCTATTTGTAAGTGTTTCAAGAATCACTTAGAAGTCAGATTCATGCACTTTGCACAAAGTTATATTGTGTGGCTTTCCATGATATTTTATTATTTAAATATCTTTAGCAATAATAAGGTTCGAATAATGAAGCACTGCCCTATGTGTTTCAAAGTATTTAAATAATAATTATTTTATTTTTTTATGATACTACCTACAAAGATAGGTTCTAGTAACCACTATAGATCCAATGGGATAAATTAGCTCTTATCCATGCATAAAATTTGTTGTTAATTTTTTTTCCTCTACACAACAAAACAAGTAGTAGTCTATTCCCTCATCATTGTTCTTAAAGTACAATTACCATAAAAACATGACCTACACTTAAATTATAATCAAATTGTAAGTAAATCTAGAAAAAATAAAAATATCACTAATATCTAAGGTTTTATATTTAATTAAAGAAGAAATTTTAACTAGTTGCACATGATCTAAGATGTGGTTAAAATCAACTGATGATTCCATTTCATGATCTATCAATTTTTGGAGTGAATGGCTATTCTCTATAGGTGATATGGGTCTATAATACCATTCATCAACCCATTATTTTGTCTCACATTCATTACAATTAAATTCCATAAATGAGGAATATAAACATGCCATATCCCTAGTATAAATAGTCCATGAACTTGAATTTGAGATTTGAATGGAGTAATAAACACTCAATCTAGGTATTGTAATGTGATCTTCATACATTTCCTTATGTTTTTCCTCTATTAAAAAAAATAATCTTCATACATGAGAGTGTTTATCTAATCCATGAAAAATATTTTCATTACACCAACTTTTAATACTTTATTAATTAAATTAGCACCATCCTTATGATTTGCCTACTCTCTTTTAAGGGCTAGTTTTACTCATGCACTAGCACCATTATGTTCCCCTTTTCCATTCCTAGCCTCAAAGAAGCTCCAAAAATGTTGAATTCCATTCTTCTTATGCATTCTACTTAACCAATAAAACATTCAATAATTCTTAAATTACCCTGCATAATTATCTAACCAAATGTAGTTTGTATCAAACACGATTTCTCTTGTATTCATATTTATACAAAATATTTCAAAACAACCCTTGCCAAACTCTGGAGAATGTGATTTGTCATTTCTTAGATAAACATGGTACTCCCTCAAAATATTTGTATTATCATCTATGTTATCATGTGCATGTATAAATATAATATGAACAAAAATTCTAACTTGAATTAAACTTTAATATTGGTATTGAACATCATTCTATGATTGTAGTGTGTAGTTTTCAGAAAAATCCTCAACCAAAATAATGGTTCCAACTTGGAAGTTTTCCTTTCATGATTTGAATTAATAACCATTTTGATTTGTGTGTGTGTCTTTCATATTGGTAGATAATATTATTTTTGAATTCAAACATTAAATCACATATAGAAACTTTGGTCATAACCAATTCACATCTTGATTTCCATCTTTTAACACATAATAGATTTTTACTTCTTATAATCAACTCATTACTTTCCAAATTCATGTGAAATATCTTCATGTAAACAACTCATCAAATTTGACAAACCACCATAACTATTACATATTATATCTAAACATTGTTTGGTAAAAAAAGCTATCGCTCAGGGCTTTGATAAAAAAGACCTTAGATTAATTATCTTGATGTTTTAGGTAGGGAAGAGACCATACATTTCTAAAATATATTTTCAGTATGTAAAGTGTGATGTATATGATGAAAAACATCAAAATGCATAGTAAACTCAAAATGTGCCCTAAAACAACATGTGGTGCATGCTTGGTTTAATTTAACATAAAAAATGTTGTACATATCAAATGATATTTGGGTAATTATTAATTGGAAATTAGAATTTTCAATAATTTTTTTATAAAATTCTATTTGCATCATGTTTAAAAAATGTTTTGCATGTGGCTCATGATTTTTTGAGCTTTTTCTTATTTTAACATCTTTTACATTAGATAAGACCTTTGTGTTATCATACCAAAAAATTTAAATCAATTAATTTTTTTCCTTCAACCAATACCTTATCTTTTTATGAGAATCTACCACTAAATGCCCAACAATCCATGAGTAAAGGGTCATCAAGCCTTATTCTTATTTTTATGTCATTTATTATATATTTTCTATTTAAATTTAAGGATTTACTTGTTTCACTAATAATTTGAGCTTTATATGTTGACTTACTCATAATGTACTCCATTATTACTCATCTTGCCACATTACTATCATTATTCCAACATTTTTTGCCTATTGCCTTAAATGAATTAAATAGATTTTTTACTATTGTACTATTTTTTTCCTCTATGTTTGATGTTATTAACCCCAAATTATACATAATAGGGTGCATATTTTACATTTTCATTAATTGAACAAATAATTGACATCATTCTATATGGCTTTTATTCTTAAATGCATAGTTCCATACATGTTGAGCATGACGTTGAAATATTATTTTTGACATTTTATCTTCCATAGGTTCTATTACTTTTTCATATATTTCAACAATATAAATTGATGTTCATCTTATTATCCTTAGATGTGTGGGTGTAAGAGCTATATTTTGTATTAAATTGGATGGTGTTAACACTTGAACGATAATAAGGACATTAGAGGGTTGACTATCTAAATTGTGGGTTATATGTGAATTGATTTTCTCTTCATTAGGAGACACATGATTTGGGGTCATTATTTGATGTTGAGGATCATCATAATTAAAAAAAATTATTACAAATGGATGTTTCATTATATTGTGTTTGTCCATATGTTCCATCATTCATTAAAAATTCATTACATACATGCTCTACATTTTGAATTTCATTTTACAACAAAGATTGACTCAGTTCTCTTATCTCATTTGAAGACATATGTAAACTAAATTCTATAGAATTGGTCATGTTATTTTCATTATAAGTATCACCTAGTGTAGAAGAAAAAACTTCACCTTGCCTAGAAGATCTTATGGATTCCCTCCTATCTACTTGTCTTTTCCTTTATTTTTCTCTTTTCTCTTCATTTTCATCATTTGTTATCTCTTTGATTAGTCTGTTGTGATGACTTCCCAACCACATTATTTATGTTTGCCAAAATAAGACAATTGTAGATTTAATTTTGAATAATTATTAGTGATTCAAACAAAATATATGAAAAATTCATCAAATTCGCATCGTTGCAATAGAAAAAACTAGTTTGTAATTTGGAAAGAACAAAAAATATTACTCATTTTCATGGAAAATGCAAAAATAATGCATGAATCATAAAGGGTGTGTGTTCTTTAAAAACCACACACACCATTTAGGATCCATAAACCAATAGTCGAATGCATTAATTCACCCATTAATACATGTGAAAAGGGTGTACACCATTTTCAATGGGTGTATTCTCTTTTCAAAGGGCATAAGCCCTTTGCATAGTGTGTACACCCTTTTCATATTTACAAATTTTTTTACCTACTTTCCCTCTAATTTTGCCTCAATTTTAGGCCTAGGGGGTCCTGAACCTAGCCAAACTCTATCATGGATTAGCCAAAGAAATTTATAAGAAATTTAGGAGTTTTTTTACTTTTTATCAACATGTCTGATTAGGAAACTTATATATATATATATATATATATATATATATATATATATATATATATATATATGGGTTTGTAGAGAAAAAGACATAATTTTAAAATATATAATTTTTTTCATGTTATAATATTATTTATGATTATTATTTAATTTATACCTAACATACCTCATTATAGTCTATATACATATCATCACAAATTACCTTACAATTTTTTTAATATTAATCAAATGCTTATAAAATTTATATCTCAACAATCTACACATTATCAACTATGCTTTAAAAAAAAATGATTTTCTTGAAGTTAAGGTAAAAAAGTTGTGTTTGTACACTTGCAGTTCAATTTTCTAGTTGTCATGACTTTTAAAATTATCTAAAAATTATATATATATAGTGAAAATTATTAAAAAATATTTTCAACAATCTTCAACATTTCACCTATCTATATATGAAATTTGATAAAAAAATTCAATTGTTTACTTAAAAAAAAGTGTGTTTGCACACATGCAATCTTCTTATCTTTTTACAAAAAATGATGAAACTATTATCATAAACACAACTATTTTTCACAATTTTATCATATGGATATTGAAAAAATATATATATTTAGAAACTAAATTCAAAATTACACAATTAATGTTTTTATGTCATTGTCAAATTCTTTTTTTAAGTGTCTTTAACATTATCTCCAATTTCACATATTATTATTTTAAGAAAAAGAAGGTTTCACTTTATGCTGCCCTTTTATCCCCCATTATCCTACATCTACCCTCTCCTTGGTACATGGGATAAATTTAGGTCCCATTGGCATGCCATTTATGCTCATAAAAATTTGAGAATAGAGAGGAGGTTAGATCAAGTGTTAGTCCCAAATTATAATGAAATTAACACACTAACATTCTAAAATCTCTAAGCCAATATCTTAGGGTAGAGTTTAAGGGATAAAATATAATTGAAATCCAACTAAAATACATAGAACAATAATATGTACCTTCATTGAGATCTCCAAATAATTTGTTTATTGCTTGCTTAGTTTATGCTCAAAGAGTCTTTAGAAATGGATTATTCTTTTTTTCCTTCTCTCCTTGAAACCATGGTTGGCTTGATGTGGATTATGCTTCCTTGATGGCTTGGCTCATTATTTTTGCATTATAATAGTATTATCATGAGTCTTATGCAAAAAATTGCATTTTAAATCTATAATATCCAAGATCTCTTATGAAGATCAAAATTATTGTATTTATAGGCTTATGAAATAACCCCAACTCAAGCTGAGTTAAGGTGTATTTTAAACATGGAATGGGTTCAAACCTAACCTAAGTGAAACTTTGACACAAGATAAGATGATTCTATGAAATAATTTGAATAATGTAAAAACATTATTTCTCTCTAAAATTATGGAAATGATTGGTTTCAAAACTCAAAGTCACAAACATGAAATGGTTTGGGCATTGTAACAACACCCACTTCAATCAAGTGACACACATAATGTTTTTGACACAACAAGTCTAAGGTAAAATCAAGGTGTCAAATGGATGTCATAATGCCTCCTCAAATAATGGTTTTGTGTGGACACAAGACTTATTTTTTTATGTAGAATAAACACACACAAATGGTTTTAGACTCAATCTACCAAGTAATAAAGGAAAAATACCAAATATAATAAAGTAAATTGTCCTATGTTAGTTTCTGACAAGGTTGCTTTGTATTGCTGAAATCCATCTATATACGAGATATTGGGAGGATTTAAGTGTTAATCCAAAAAAAAAAGAACATGAATTAGTAGGTTTTTACACCCTCCCTTATCCAAAGAGATTGTATAATGACATGGACCTTTGGGCTAGTTTCCCGACATCAACAATATTTCTATGGTAAGTAGGGTTGTTCTAAAACTTAAAATTTGTGACCATTTAGATGGCCCCAAGTATGGATAAAACTATAGCTGCCTTATATAAATTGATTTCATACTAACTAACTTATTATGAAAGGGTATATTCCTTTTCATAATGATTCCATCTGTGTATTTTTTAATGGAATACGCTAGTAACTAGACCTAACTCAGGTTTTCATTATGAAAAGGGAGGTTACCGCTCAACCCCATGGCTCTCAAAATATGCATACCATAATTTTTATACCCCACCATGGATCAAGGTTGAAATAATATTGAGAGATGAACCTTGGGTAAAATATTCCATATATAACTCATGAGGAAGCTATGAACTCCCCTTCACAAGCAAATTGCATGAAAGAAAATACTAAGTGGAAAGACTTTAGAGGTTGCTTTTGATCACCCAAACCATACAAGTTTTAGGGAAAGCAATGAAAAAATTATTTACACACCTTGGAATAGGCACAAGTCTCAAGTGAAAAGGAACTTTTTGTCACCCAGGTTATTTATAGGGTATGGGGGGAGAGCATACCTGCACTCTTTATTTTGCACAAACAAACAAACAAGTAATAAAACAAACACTTTAGAGAATTTGAAATCTAAGTGAATGTCAATTTTATGTACCAAATCAAATTTTTTGATAAATTAATTTA
The DNA here is from genome assembly GCA_037957365.1 of Torreya grandis. NCBI lineage: Eukaryota > Viridiplantae > Streptophyta > Pinopsida > Cupressales > Taxaceae > Torreya > Torreya grandis. The sequence continues at coordinate 862,709 of JARHVA010003919.1, forward strand.
TCCCCTTGTCTTAAATTTTCAAAATTTTCAAGAATTTTCACAAAATAACTTATCACAAATGACCTAGGTTCACTTTAAGCACTAAAACCAAATATTCAAGACTTAGTAATTATTTTTATGCATGAAAATGAAGTGCTAAAGAATTTAAACTTGAAAATTTGTCTTATTCACACATATTAGATATTTTTTATTGATGTCATGGAGGTGTATAGGTGAGTGGATGAAGTGTCTTGATAGTCTAAATGTCAATGATAAAGTGTACAGTGTGCTTGTTGTAGTATGCTTGAAGTAGGCTTGGTTGATATTCAATTTTGGCATGGTTAGGGATGTTTAAGGATGAGTATGTTGATTTGAGGCTATGAAAAATGTCCCATAAGAGGTATTTTTTGATTTTAATGCTTGTGTTCATGAGTGGATTTCATTTTGTAGTTCATAGTTTTCATCTAGACATTTTAGGTTTGGTGGCAGAAAACTTTGAGTACATAGTTTGATGGTGTCATATTTCACATACATGAAGGTTATAAAATTAGATTGATATACAAATAGATGACCATATGTAATGGTATAATATGATTCAATTTTAAATTCATGTTATTAAGTTAAATATAAGTCATTTAGGTTCATATTTGGCCTTCTAAGTAGATTGTAGAGGTTCCCATACTTAGCCAAACCTTCAGTACACGTCATTCAGATATGTATGAACCAGTATGTTTGTGAATTTACTTTAGGTATGAATAAAGTAAATAATGGTAAAAATATTTCAAGGAGATATTTTTTATAATTCCAATAATGTCCATTGAATATTTTGAGTCTTGAAGTGTTGTATTGCTCAAGATATAAATCTTCAAAGTTGTACTTGCAAACTATGATGGGCCAGAAACTATCAAGATAAACTATGATAAATTCTAAGTTCAATAGTCAGTAGATATAATGATGTACATTAAATATTTCATATAAATAAAATGGTGAGAATAAATTTAATATGTCAAAGAATGAATGTGGTAGTGACAAGTGTCACATTCACAGAGCTTGGTCAGAAGATCAACGGTTCACAAATGATCATGCAGTTAGAAGATCAATGGTGTGGGTCATTATGTAAAAAAGGTATATAGAGGTTCAAAGTGTCATAATATTTGGATTTAAAATATTATATCAATGGTGAGCATTTAAATATAATTATTTAGTTAATCCACAAAGATTGATGGAGCACGTTTGTCCATAGTTATTAGGAAGCACGAGATGAGGTTAAGGTGCTTGATGTTTAACAGTAAATAAGAGTTAAAGTCCAATATATTTATAAGAAAATAAATGGCTCATATTTTATCAAAATATGAGATGCAAATGATGATAATGTTTTTGATGTTTAAATGACTGCTTAATGACCATTGGAATTCAAATATTTGAATTTGTGAGGAAAGACCAATCTACAGTATCTGAGCCATAACTTCTTATCTATGATGAATCCAAAGGTGAAGTAAAAAATCAATGTTGTAGAGGTATTAATGATGCATCAATATAACCTAGATATAAATTTTAGATTTTTAATTATTAAAATTTATTGAGCTCAAAATTTTATTGTGTGTTTGTTCATGTTCTATAAGTAACCCGGGAAGGTTAATAGAGTTGTTCTTGATGGTATTTAAATGTTTCAAGATGAGATAATTTTCAAATATTTTTTTAGACTCCATGAAGACCATATATGTGTATTTTGAAGGTTTTATAAATCTTAATTAGTATGATCAAATTCTTATAAGGTGATTATGTGTTTGTTTATGGTGGTTGTGTGCACCAAATGTTGTTTTTAGCAAATTGAGCTTTATTAGAAGGGTGTTATGATGGTTATTATCACTTAAAAATGAATTATAGATTATTTATCATGGGTACATGTATTTTAAATTGTTTTTGTATTCTTAATTTTGCTTAGAAAAATGTCAAAGAGGTGAATGGGTCTTCATAGGACCTAAAATGTGACTTAGGCCTATTTGAGAGAAGATACTTTTTAAAGGTAACCCATGTAGATTGCTTAAGATTGAAGGCATATTTCATGGAAAAAAAGGAAGGTTATGATTAAAATAATCATGAAGACTCTATGAAATGTGAAACCAAATGTGATGGTTTCTAATCTTGTTGAATTGATAGGAGAGACCTAAAAGAGAGGTGTGTGTGAGAGTTATAGAGTGAAAGAAAGGGTGTATGAATAGTGAATGGGTTGGAGAGTAGAGAATGTTTATGAATGTGTGTATGCCATAGAGGTTATATTTTTATGTAAAACATAGTGCTATTATAGGTTTGAATATTGAGGATGAGTGAAGGATTGATGATGTCTGTGTGAGCTCGATGGTTGATTTGAGAGGTAGATCAAAGAGTGGACTATGTAGCATGCATAGTTTAAGAGAGATGATATAAATTATACATCCATCATACTAGAAGTAAAATAGTGATTTGGAGATGTTAATTTCATAGGTTTTGAGAGGGTGCTCAACATTTAGGTTAGAAGGACTTTACCAATAGGTGGTAAGGACTTGATCATCTTAGGGGTAGGTGATCTTTACGAAATAAGTGTTTCACTAAATCTAGTCACAAAGTCTTAAAAAATAGGTGGTTAAAAGGACTTGATCATCCTAGGGGTAGGTTTTCCTTATGAAACAAGTGTTTCACTAAATTTTGGTTAGAAGGATTTGACCAGTCTCAGGATTATGTTCATCTTATAGGATAAGTAGCCCATGTGTTTGTAGGCTTGAGATTGGGTTTTATTCCCCAGGAGGCTTCACCACATAGATATTTTGTTGTGTGTATGATTTTGGATTATAATAATTTTTCATTACTATAAACATCTTATATTATTCATAAATGGTTATTTTGAATCTTAAGTGTTTAAAGGGTTTCGAAATTCAATTGAATTATTTGTCACCACTGATTCACCCCTCCTTAATGATTATACCTCTAACACCACCTTGGACCTAAAAGGGTTAGAGAGTTTCATTCTACTTTAAATCATAATCAAGGATGAGTAAACAAGTTCTAAAAATATACCTCTTTAGTTTCTATAAATTTTTCACACAAAGATCAATGCCAATCCCCTATAACTAATGTCAGTTACCAAATAACCAACATCAATTGGTAATAATTGATACCAATTGAGAGAGATTGAGATTTATTGTGTGTCAACCTAAAGGGAAAAAATGATTCTATAAATATTATTTAGCTAAAAATATGATAAAAACTCCTTAAAACTTGAAATAAGGTGATTAAACAAGGAAAATACAAGCTAATGAAACCATGAAATAACAATTATGAGTGATAAAAAGGTTCAAAATCCAAGTTTTTTAGGTTGTGTTTCACATTGCATCCTGATTGATGATGGTTACCTATAACTAAATATGGTTAGATAGTACTAATAATGGTTAGGAAGAATTGATGTTGATTATGTATAACTAATGTTGATCTCTATGTAAATCTCAGTTAGCACAAATAACAAAAATATGACAAAAAAATCTAAAATTACAATATTGAAGATATTCAAGCATTCATTTGGAAATTTAGGAGTTGTATCTTGGTTTCTTTTGTATGTGGGATGCATTTAGGTTCCATTGGGTATGCCATTTGTGATCATAAGAATTTGACAATAGAGAAGATATTAGATCAAGTGTTAGTCTCACAAAATAATGAAATCAACACACTAACATGCTAACATCTTTAAGCCTAGATCTTAGGGGGAGCTTAATAAATAAACTACAATTGAAAACCCAACTAAAATATAAATAAAAATAATTTGTACCTTCTTTGAGAGCTCTTAATTATTATTCATGGTTTTTTTGATTTTTGATCAAAGAGTGTTTACAAATGGATTATTATTTTCTCATCTCCCTGGCACAATGGTTGGCTTGATATGGCTTATCTTTCTTAATGTCCTGGCTTAATATTTTGTCATTATAACACTATTGTCATGAGTCTTATGTAAAAACATACATTATGACTCTATGATATCCAAGCTCTCCTATGAAGATCCAAAGGGTTGTATTTATAGGCTTAAGAACTAACCCCAACTCAATCTAACTTAAGGTGTGGTTTAAACATGGAATGGGTTCAAACATAACATAAGTAAAAATTGGGCACAAAACAAGATGATTTTATGAAATAATTTGAGTAACATAACAACATTATTACTCTTTAAAGTTATGAAAATGGTTGGTTTCAAGACTCCAAGGCAAAAAATTGAAATGGTTTTGGCATCATAATGATACCCATTTTAATCAAGTTACACACACAATGTTTTTGACATAAAAAGCCTAAGGTAAAATCAAGGTGTCAAATGGATGGCATAATTCATCCTCAAATATTGGTGTGATATGAATAGAAGACTTATTTTTTATGCATCATAAACACACACAAATGGTTTGAGAATCAAAATACCAAGAAATAAATGAAAAATATGAAATACAACTAAGTGAATTAACCTAATCCTTAAACTAAGAAGGTTTCTTCATATTGCTACAATACATGTAAATACATGCTCTTGGGAGGATTTTAAGTATTAATCCAAAAATAAAAGAACATGAAGTAGTATGTTTTTTACACCCCCTTCTCCCAATATATTATACAGTGACATTGACCTTCACACTACTTGCCCTACATCAATAATATCTCTATGGCAAGTGGGATTGTTCTAAAAATTAGACCATCTAGATGGTCCCAAGCATGGATAACACTATATATATCTCACATAAATTGAGTTCATACTGATTAACTTCTTATAAATTGGTATATTAATTTACATAGTTATTCCATCTATGTACTACTTAGTGGAATACATTGGTAACCAGAACTGACTTAAGTTTTTTTTATGAAAGGAGAGGTTAGCTGCTCAACCTCATGGATCTCACAATATGCATACCATAATTTGTATACCCCAACATGTAATGGGGTTGAAATAATTTATAGAGATGAAACCCCAAGTTAAATATTCCCTAAATATCTTTTGAATAATCTATGAACTCCCCTTTACAAGCCAAATTACATGAAAGAAAAGATTAAGTGGAAAGAATTTAGAGGTTTGTTTTGATCACCCAAACTATATGAGTTTTAGGGAGATCCTAGAAAAAATTATTTAAATGCCTTATAATGGGAACAAATTTCAAGTGAAAATTACCTTTCAGTCACCCAATTTAACTATAGGGGGTGGGGGAGAACATACACATACTCTTCCTTTTACACAAACAAACAAACAAGTAATAAAACAAACACTTTAAAGAATTTGAAATCTAAGTGAATGTCAATTTTATGCACCAAATAAAATATTTTAATAAATTTATTTGTCCCCTTGGATTAATTTTTAAAAACTTTCAAGAATATTCGCAAAACAACTTAACACAAATCACCTAAGTTCATTTTAATCACTAAAACCAAATATTCAAGACTTAATAATTCTTTTTAGGCACCAAAATAAAATGTTAAAGAATTTAAAATTGAAAATATATGTCTTATTACATCCTATTGGATATTATTTAGTGATTTAATGTAGGTGTTTATGTGAGTGTATGAAGTGTCTTGATAATCTAAATGTCAATGACAAAGTGTGCAGTGTGCTTGTATTAGTATGTTTGAAGTAGGCTTTGTTGATCTTTAGTTTTGACATGGTTAGGGATGTATAGGGATGAGTATGTATATTTAAGGCTATGAAATATTTATTATAATAGGTATTATATGCTTTTAATTCTTATTTTTATTATTATATTTCATCTGGTAGTTCATAGTTTTCATCTAGACATTTTGGGTCTAGTGGTAGAAATATCTAAGTAGCTAGTTTGATGGTGTCATATTTCACACACATGAAGGTTATAGGAGTATCTTGATATATTTATGTATTCCCCTATATAATTATATCATATTTTTCAAATTTTAGATCATGAAATTGATTGCAACAAAATTTATTAAGGTTTAAAGTTGGCTTTCTAGGTAGATTACAGAGGTTACCATACTTAGCCAGACCATCATTGTATGTCATGTAGATATGTATGAACCAGTATGTTTGTGAATTTAATTTAGGTATGAATAAATTATATAATGTTAAAAATATTTCATTCATATATTTTATATAATTTTAAGAAGCTCCCCTAAAGATTTGGAGTCCTGAAGTGTTTTCTTGCTCGAGATATAAATCTTCAAAGTTGTGCCTACAGACTATGATGGGATAAAAACCATCAAGATAAACTATGTTGAAGTATAAGGTCACTATTTATTAGATATAATGGTGCACATAAAATTAAATATATTAAAGAATGAATATACTAGTGATAAGTGTCACTTTTTATGGAGCTTGGTCATAAGATCAATGGTTCACAATTGATCATGTAGTCAAAAGATTGATGGTACAGGTCATTATGTGCAAAAAGAATGAAAAGGTGCCAAGTTTTATAATCTTAGGATTTCATATCTTAGATCAATGGTGAAAACTATAAGATAAAGGCCTAGTTAATTTGTAGAGATCCACAGAACCTGTTTGTCCATGGTTGCCAAGAAGCATGAGATAAGGTTAAAGTGATTGATGTTTAACAATAAAGTAGAGTTAAAGTTATAACTACTTATAAGAATATAAATGGTTTTTATTTTATCAAAATATTATAGGTTATGAAATTATGACAACATTTTTTATGTTTAAATAATTTTTTAGTAATTATTGGAATTCAAATATTTAAATTTGTGAGGGAAGACCAGTTTGCAGTATTTGAGCCATAACTTTTGATCTAGGAGGAATACAAAGGTGAAGTAAAAATAAATTAAATATAGGACTTCATAATGAATATAAATAACCTAGTTATAAGGTATAATTGTTATTAAATTTTAATTTATTGACATCCAAATTTTATTGTGTGTTCATTCATGTTCTACAAGTAACCTGAGAAGGGTAATAGAGTTGTTATTCATGGTATTTTGATGTTTCAAGATGAGCTAACTATCATAGAGTATTTTAAACACCATGAGGACCATCTATGTGGATTTTTAATATTTTATCAATCTTATTTATTATGATCAAGGGCTTAGAAGGTTATTGTGTGTTCATTCATTATTGTTGTGTGCACAAAATGTTGTTTGAGTTAATTGAGCTTTAGCAGAAGGGTGATGTGATAGTTGTTATCACTTAAGGAGGACCTATATATTGTGTAGCATGGGTATATGTATTATAAAGTTTTATTTTTTTCTTAGGTTTGCTTAGATAAATGTCAAAGAAGTGAATGGGCCTTCATAGGAACTAAAAGGTGACATATGCCTATTTGAGAGAAGGTACTACTTAAAGGTGACCCATGTAGATGCCTTAAGAGTGAAGGCATAAGTTGTGATTATTAAGGAAGGTTGTGATAATAATAATCGTGAAGAATATATAAAATGTGAAACCAAATGTGATGGTTTTTAGGCTTATTTAGTAAATGGGAGATATCTAAAATTGAAAAAGAGGTGTTTGTGGGAGTTTTGGAGCAAAGGAAAGGGTGTGTGTCTAGTGGATGGGTTGTAGAGAAGAGTAGGTTGATGACTATGGATGTGAATTGTAGGTTATATTTATGATGTCAAAGATAGTGCTCTTGTAGGTTTTAAGATTGAATATGAGTAAAGGATAGATGATGTTTGTGTGAGCTTGCTGGTTGATTTGAGAGGTAGATCAAAGTGTGGATTGTGTAGTGTGCATAGTTGAAGAGAAATGATATACATTATATCTCTATAATACTAGTAGGCAATTAGTGATTAGGAGATGTTCATTTCATAGTTTTTGGGAGGGTGCTCAACATCTAGGTTAGAAGGACTTGATCTTATTAAGGGTAGGTGCTCCTTATGAAATAGGTGTTTCACTAAATCCAGTAAAAAGGACTTGATCCTCCTAGCGGTAGGTGCTCCTTATGAAATAGGTGTTTCCCTAAAAAAAATTTAGGACTTGACCAGTCTCATGTTTTTGATCATCTTATATAAAAATTAGTCCATGTGTTTTCAAGTTTGTTAGTGGGTTTTATTCCCCAAGAGGGTTTCCCACATAGATCTTGTGTTGTGTGTATGATTTTGCATTCTCTTCATTGTTCATTTCCATAAACATCTTGTATTCTTCATAAATGGTTGTATTGAATGCTTAAGTGTTTAAAGGGTTTGTAAATTTAATTGGATTGTTTGCCACCATTGATTCACCCCCCTTCAGGGATTATACCTTTAACACTACCCTAGGCCTACAAGGCTTAGAGATTTTCCTTATACTTTGAAGCATAATCAAGGATGAGTAAACACATTTTTTAAATATATCTCTTGGGTTTCTATAATTTTTTCACTTAGAGATCGATACCAATCACCTATGACTGATGTTGAATACCATAGAATCAACGTCAATTGGTAATAACTAATACTAGTCTATAAAGACCAATCATTTATCTATGAACCTAAAGGCCAAAGAAACATGATAGAAGAAAAATTATTTAGCTTTAAATATTGTAAAAACTCCTCAAAACCTATAATAAGGTGATTAAACAGGGAATTTATACAAGCTAATGAAACTAAGAAATAATAGTTATGATTGTTAGAAAGGTTTAAAATCCATGTTTTATAACCCATTTTTTAGCTTTCATCCTAGTCAATGATGGTTACCTAGAAGTGATGATGGTTAGGTAGAACTAAAAATGGTTAGGCATAAATAATGTTGGTTATGCCTAATCGATGTCAATCTTTGTGTAAATATGAGTTATCAAAAAAAACCAAAAATATGACATAGAAATCTAAAATTAAAATTTTGAAGATATCTAATCATTCATTTGAAATTTTAAGAGGTAAATCTTGATCTCTTTGGTATGTGGGATGATTTTAGGTCCCATCGGGCATGTCATTTGTGATCATAGTAATTTGACAATAGAGAGGATGTTAGATTAAGTGTTAGTCTCTCAAAATAATGAAATCAACAAACTAACATGCTAACATCTCTAACCCTAGATCTTAGGGGGAAATTAATGGACAAAATATAGTTAAAACCCCAAGTAAAATGCAAAGAACAACAATCCATACCTTCCTTGAGATCTCCAAATGATTTTTTCATGGCTTGATCTATTTGTTCTCAAAAAGTCTTTCGAAATGGATTATTCTTTGCTCCTTCTCTCCCCACACCGTGGTTGGCCTGATATGGCTTATGCTTGCTTGATGGATTTTCTCAATGTTTTTTCATTATAACACTATTTTCATGAGTCATATACAAGAACTTACATTATAACTCTACAATATCTAATCTCTCATATGAAGAACCAAAGTCTTGTATTCATAGGCTTAAGAAATCACCCCAATTCAATGTGAGTTAAGGTGTATTTTAGACATGGAATAACTTCAAACCTAGCATAAGTGAGTCAAGACAAGCACTATTAGAGTTAAAAAGTGTCAAGAATTAATGATTTATAATGAATAGGCATGGGTGAGATATTTTGAGATGTTTTTAAAGACTTGACAACTTAAAAAAGGTAATCATGAAAAACTAGGATATTTCATATTTTTTATTTGTTTTTTTAGAATTTTATTAATTGCACATGGATAATTTAACTAAGAATTTAATTTGGTTTAATTTTTTAAATAATTATATTTAGGGTTTCTATCATTTTTAATTTTTCATTTTATGTGTGCACTTTCCCCATTTAATAGGTCTATAATCCAAATTGCATGGTGTGATGTTGTATGGTGATTATGGATGAATCCATGAGAGGTTTTTGTTTTTTATGGTATGATACCCCAATTTGGGATCTCTTAATATGATTATAAGATTTGATGAATTATGCATAAGTAAATTTGGCATGTTGAGTGATTCCTTGGCTTAATTTAAAAATGTTAGTAGACATCGGTCTAAAGTCCAATCGAAGGCCATTAGTGGCTAGTTTTAGGTGTCTACACTAACATGCTATCTATACAAAAAAGGGTTAGTTTTTTCACATGCAAGTTTTGGATCAAGTTTAAAATAAATTTAATAAGAGTAGACTTAAACTTACAATCAAGCACATTAAACATAACAACAATAATGTGGATATTTATATTGTGATACAACACTAGAATTTCTATCCTAAAATATAGCCATTCCTAAAAATGATGTGGAATGCCTAAATCAATCATTTCAAAATTTTGACTTAGTTTATCCTTATACTTAAGAATTAAACTATTTATATCACCATTCATTATAATATCATCAACATATAATAAAGTAAAGATTAAATTACCATTTTCAATTTTAACAAAGAGATCATTATCTAAATAATAGTTAGAAAAACTTGGCTCTTTAAAATAACTAGTAATTTTAGAATATCAAGCATAATGAGCTTATTTTAAACCATTTATTTAACTTAACTCAATATGTTATTTGTTGGGGTTATTTAAATATTTAGGTTGAGACATATATATTTCACATTCTAAATCACCATTTAAAAATGCATTTTTAACATTTATTTGGTGTATAATCCAACCAATTTAGGCTACAAGAGTAATGTGTAATCTAATATTACTTATTTTTAATACACGAGCAAAAGTTTCAACGTATTCAATCTTAGGTTCCTGAGCAAACCCATGAGAGACTAATTATGCTTTAAAATCTTCAATTTTTCCAACTGAATTATAATTTATTTATGTAAATCCACTTAAAACCAATAATATGTATTTTAAGTAGAGCTAAGATAAGGTCCCAAGTTTGATTTTTAATTAAGGAATTATAATAAAATTTCATAACAACTTTTGATTTATCATCTTGAATGGCTTCCTAAAAAATTAAGGTTCACATGCATACATAGTCATTGAAACATGATAATAATGTTGACTTCTAGTTAATTTATTAACATTATCAAGACTAAAAGATTGGATAAGGGATTCTAGCCATTTAGGTATTTTATATTGAAAATGAAATATAGGGGGTCATTAAAACTCTAATTTATCCAAATTTAAATCAAATTTCTCTAGGGCATCTATTTATACATAAATAGAAATAGGAGAAGCAATTCATTAAAATAATAACATTGAGGATGTTCCATAAAGGGCTGAAAAAAATATTTTTTGAGAATAATAACATTATTATTCTAAATTATCTTTCATTTATATGGATAATATATTCTCAATATTTTATTATTACATCCATAAACTACACAAATATGATAATAATAATTAGGATCAAACTTGTTTATTTTAAATTTAGGAACGAATATAGAGGCAGGGTTACCAAAGATCCCAAGATGAGTCACGCTGGATTTATTTTTAAACCAAAACTATAAAAGATTATAAATATGTAAATATTTATTAAGGTCTATATTCAAAATATGAACAACAATATTCATAGCTTTGGCCTATAAGAACTTAGGACCTTATGTAAAAGGTAACATAATTTTAGCCATGTCAATAATGGTACAATTTTTCATTTCAATAATACCACTTTACTAAGGTGAATAGGGAGTTTTTAATTCCCTTTGAATACCACAATTAATTAAAAAACAATCAAACTCTTTACTAATATATTCACCACCATTAGCAGATCTTAATATCTTAATAAAAAGGTTAGAATCATTTTCAACAAAATCTTTAAATTATTTAAATATAAACATGTCTAATTTATTTTTTATGAAACATGACTAGATCATTATAGTATAATCATCTATAAAACTAATTGAATATAGAGAACCATTAAGATATACAATTTAAAGAGGCCCTACTACTTCACTATGAATTAATTCTAAAGGATGTGAGGAATTTACATCATGATTCTTGTTAAAGGGATTAGTATGATGCTTACCATGTAAGAAACCTTCACAAGATTCATGATGAGAGGAGATATAAGGAAGACCAAAAGAAATATTATGAGAATACATATTATGTAAAATTATAAAATTAACATGTCCCAATATTTCATGCCATATTTGAGATTCATTCTTACTATGAGATAAAAGATAACATGCTGAAGAAGAATAAAAACGTATATAGCTTTGTTTTGAATGCCTTACAAAATTAGAGAACCAAATTGATTTCTAATGGACCAGTTATCTTTAAGAAAACTTAAAATGAAATTATCATTCATAATTTAAGAATAATATACAAAATATCATTAATAAGAATAATTGTAAATTTTCCCTTTCCTTTATTAATTTCTTCTAAAAATGAATTATCTCCTAAATATATATTTTTAGAAATATCTCTAGTATCACATTAAATGTTAGATAATCAAGTCATATGGTGGGATGAAACACTATCTAAAATCCATTCATCCTCTTTAGAAATAAATAGTGTAACATATAAAGTAATAACATTAGAATTAAGT
>JARHVA010003919.1:882500-902500 GCA_037957365.1 Torreya grandis
ATATATATATATAATTTTAAAAATTAGATAAAAAAGGTTATAAATATTAATTTGTGCATGTATATATATATATATATATATATATATATATATATATATATATATATATATATATATATATATAGTGCATGAATTTGAATAGTAAATAAAATTTATCTTTTTTAAATTTTGGATTAAACAACATAGAAAAGGAAGGTGGGAGCCATGGGTCCTACGTGGAAAATATGAAAAGTAAAAATAGATTATTTATTAATAAATTTAAGAACTATTACCAACTTCCAAATATTTATGAGACTAGTAACGGTACACCTGTAGCTACAAAGGTCCTCATAGTAGGTTTTATGAGCCACTAGAGACATTGAAAATTTTCAAATAAATGTATCATGGCCCTTCAATTCATAAAATGTAATCAAACATGAATTTTTATACCTAAAACACCTTTTTACAACCCCACTAAGTCATAAAATGGTGCAGATGGCTGAATAGATCTCCTAGAATTTTAATAGAAAGCTTTAATAGCTTTGTAAGATAGATTATAGGATAAAATAATTTATATATATCCACTAAAGGAAGATTTATAGTACTCAAATCAAAATAAATTAATTTACTAAGTTTCTTCAGGCACCTAGGTTGTACTTGTCGATAAAAATGCACCACATGATTTTAGACTTTTATTCTGGTTAAATATTGATTAGATATGAGGTTTTAATTATAATATGCTCTTTTAAGGCTCCAAATTGAATTAAATTATGACCTTGCAAGGCTCCACTAAATCAAAAATGAATTTAAAACATAAATGTATACCTTTCAAGGTTGTACACCAATGTATAATGGTGTCTTAGGCTTGAGAAAATAATTAATTGTCTTCAAAAAAATATAGATGCTTTGAAATTAATTTGAGAAATTTGAATTAAAAGTGAGTGTTAAATATCTGAGAGACATGATTCTAAGATGATCAAAAATAATTTTCTTCCATCTCTTTGTCATACATAAACACAGATTTGATTTTCGATGGAAGAAAAAAATTTATTGGAAGTGTTTAAATGTCCAAGAAACAATAATCAAGTCCTTACTAATAAATTAACAAAACTCATTCTTTGATTCCATTATAATATACAAATATAATATGGAATATATACTATGTACGTTCTAGACATGTAAATGATCAACCAAGAAAATAAATTAATGAAGAAAATGGCATAATGACTTAATGTGGGAAAACATCAAGAGGTAAAAAAGCCACAAAGATGATATTCATATAATTTAGAAACTCCACAACACAATTCAATTCCTTCTTAATTATCACTTCTTCACATAAGCCTTCACAGAACCTTTGTAAATATTTTCTACTCACAAATATCAGTCACATCAATTTTATCAAATTACAAAAGTAAATTTTACAATAAGGGTAAAATGTTATTTAAAATGTAGATGAAGGGAGGATATCATTGTAATCAATTGGTCCAACCATCCCAAAAATCATTTAATTTAATTGGTAAATAATAATCCATAATGTTTTATTATTTATTTACCTAAGGTTTTCACTTCATGTAAATAAATAATAAATCATTATAATTTAATTATACACATAAGTGTGGTAAAGGTCAAAACTAATCTACTTAAACATTAAATGTTTTCCTTTTTTTTAATCATAATAATCCTTCCCACTAATCTCATCCATATTTATTCCCATATGGATAGTATTTCATACATATTATGCATAACTATTTTAAATTTTAACATTGGTTTCCCCTATAAAAAGTGGCACTCCTTATTATTTCCTTGGTGGTAATTCCATTGTTACACCCATAACTATTAAAATTCTTCTATTTATTCTACATTGAAGATTTATAAAATAAGCTTTTAAATTATAAAAACATACATTTTAAACAAACGCTTCTTAAATTTTTTTCAAAATTATCTTAAACACATTTTACTCTTACAAAATAAGGTTGAGTATTATAGTAACCATTTTAAAATCATTTTAAACCACTAATATTCCATTTATATTTATCCTCATTAAAAGTAATCCAAAGTGACATGATGATAATATTAAAAAATGAGGATATAATGGTTCCCTTTGTCCAATATTCATATGAATGTAAAAATAATAAACCCCACTAAGATTTAATTGAGTAATAATGATAAATAACCTTATGATGCATGTATTGTGCTCCATGTGTCACTAGCGAACAAGAGGAAAGTGAGAAACTCAATTTTAAGTCTTGGAATGACTTAGGGCTTGAGTTTTTTAATAAAACTATTGATGTAAATAGAATAAATAGAAAATATATGGTCGCCACTTTTAAAGTCTACAATTAGATCCTATAGTAGGGACAATAGATGTTTACACAGTGATACTTTTCTTGCTAATCCTTTAGAATTTTCTTAATATTTGACAATTTCTACCCAAAATATAGAAAAATAGTGGGCATTTAAAACATGATCTAAACTAGAGTGGTTCATGTGTAGATCCAAGAGTGAGTAGGGTAGGGTATAAAAGAAGATGTATTTAAGATGACTAAATATATCAATTTTACTAACATCAAAGGCAAAACATATAAAAACTAACATCTACCAACTCTAGCATAAATATGAAAGCTAAATAAAGAATTTGAAGATATAGAGGAAGGAAAATGCATATGCATAATTTCATACTTTTCATAAAGTTTCACAGTCATAGTAAATTTCATGGCACATTTATATGAAAATAAGAAGAAAAAAAAGAAAGCATACTATGAAATTTGTCAGCCTAGAATTAAGGTCAAACTAATAGATGCATATATGAAATGTAATTTCCAAAGTAATTTACATAAAGTAAAATATTATTCATCTAAGAATATGAGAATTCAAAAATCACATAACACACAAAAGAAAACTATAGATAGAATCTCAATTTTTTTGGCTCTTTGTATTAATTTTGATAAAAAATGTTTTCTAATTTACAAATGAGGGAAACATCCCTATTTATAGGATTAAAAATTCCTAATACATGTTCAATTAGGCCCAAAAATGTGTCCAATATACAACCAAGTGGCCTCAATTTCCCCATTACAATATAATATTCTACATTTGATTTTATAAGTTAAAATAGAATATCCTAAGGGCTTGAAGGTGGCTATTTTAATGCTTGTTATTGTTGTTGTCTTTTCCTTTTATAAACTTCTTATTTAATCCAAACCTCTACACATAACTAGTAGTCTTGGTTTGTCTAAGATAATTCCAAAATCATGGGAATAAATAGGCCTAGTATCTCCTAGATGATCATGCCATACTCTATGAGTATTGGCCTTAGTGCTTCTTCAATTGAATCTACCTTCTCCACCCTTTGATTATAAAATGCCACAATGTTTATTACCTCTTCAATAGTATTTAAACTAGCCACATCTTTTAGGAATTGAGCAACAAAAATTTTTTTGTGTGCTTTTAACTCTTGCTCGTCCATGAGGGTGCCATTCAACTTTGCCACCCTAGTGATCATGATATCCTTTAGCATCAAGGCAATCTTGAATTCAATTTTTCTAAAGGATGTATTTACATCCTTAAGCTAATACAACCATGTTTTTAAAAACATCCTCCTATTCATGAGGATGGTTTGTGCAAGAATGATGTATTCAATAGGTAGAACCTTAAGGTTAGGAAATTTATTACTTCTTGCCACTCTAGCCAAGTTTTCCAACTTAGTGTCATAGTGCACAAGCATTTGGTCAAGTTTAATGACTACTTTATCTTGTCTTATCCCATATTATTTCTTAATTTTCATCACTTTATATAAGTTGAAGACACTAATGATATCATTAATTATTGAAATTAAAGTGCCCTCTAGCATAGTGGGAAAGGCTTATTATTTCAACCTCTTTAGTTGCTATTGAATCCCCTTCATTAAGTCTATAATATACTCTACCTATTATTGCACAAAGGATATAGGGTCCTCTACATAATCTTATACCTCTCTAGGGCCAACCTTCTATTTTTTAGTCAAGGTAAAGAGGGGATATTCACTTTTATGAATCACTACAGAGCTTGACTAGTGGATGTTTCACTTATCTTATGATCACCCTTTTCATAGTTCTAGTATCAACATCAAATCTCATGCCAATTTGGGTTACAGCTTGGCTTGCTCGAGGCCTTCCTTAAATTATTGTCTACATCATGTCCCTCTCCTAATTTGGATGGAAACTATGTGAGAGTTCATTATAATAAGAGTGCATGGGCAGAAGAGGAGGAAGACAAGGCTATGTCAAGGATGAACAAATTGGTTGGGTCTAATTTCCCAAGTGGATCAAATAAATATTTAGTAAGGCCCATGATAAGTATGAATGAGGTAAATGTTGAAGGCATAATCATTTTGGTACTTGTAGTGAGGTTGAATGTCTTATGGAAGGCAAATATATTTGAGATGGCCCATAATGGCTTGGTGGATGTAGGGGATTAAAGGTGAATGATGCACTAGAGGTGGATGCTTGAGAAGGAGTATAACCCATGGCCAGGATAGCACTAGTGCCTTAGGAGCTTGATGGAGGTGGAATGTCGATAGTGGCATGGGAGATGAAGTCAAGAATGGTTCCTCCAAAGGAATTAGTGGTAGGGAATATGAACATTGGATTAGGAGCAGTAGTAGAAGTAGAATAATTTGTAAATTTAATAAAAAATAAAAATTAAGGAAAAGGTGTAGTACTTACTGAAGGAGTTTGGGAAGCTGATGTATGGGGTACTTCTCCTCTCATGGTAACCCTAGGAGACTTATTCCTTGTGTATACTTTCTCAACAATTCTCCCAGCTAGTGCTTGTACTTTATCCCTTGAGAATTTAATATCTTGTGGGCATCCTTCAAGATAAATAACATCAAGTCTAAATTGGTCAAATTTTTCTTTGGAAACTATTTAAAAATATGTGGAGACAAGTTTAGGCCCTTGAGATTGGCTAGGATGGCCACTAGATTTTCCTAGCTCAAATTTTGGTGGCATGTATTGTCCACTTAAAGTGGCTTGTAGTGGAGGCTTGTAGGGTCCACTCTTGATGAAAGGAATTATATCCTCTTCTTCTTTCTCCTCATAGTCTGTATTGAACATGCTACTTTGAGTTGGTGAGAGTTGAGGCTTTAATATGTCATCTTTCTTCTTCTCGCTAACAAGCCTCATTTCTATCTCAATATTCTTCTTTATTACATTCCTTACGACTACCTCATCATGCATTGTGTCCTTGTAAACCTATTCATGCACCTCCTCTTAGTGTTTATGTTCCATGATCACATCCCTTTTAAAATTGAAGAGGTTTTTATAAATGATTTGGTTTGGATCCCACATCCTGAATTCATCTTTGGGAAGTAGGTAAGAGTCTCTATACCTTGCATCCACTATAACATCTTACCATTTCATTATCTTGGTTCTCCCTAGATTATAAGGAGCCTTATGGGGGATTGTCTTTTTATTCCTTTTAAATAAACTATCAAATCTATTTAGGATTTGATAAGCCATCTCCTCCACAAGTAAGTTCGTAGGTACATACTTGGGTAGCCTAAGGGGAGATACCATCAGCCCTTACATCTAAATGACTATACAATTAGGGTAGAGATAGAAGTTACACATCTCTCTTAATGTATGTCTAACTTATGGAGGGACCCTTATCATTTCAAATTAAGTAATGGATTTGTAAATAGGTGGGTATAAATATTTTATAATTATCTTGATGTGGTGACTAAAGTAGTGAATATGCATTATAAAATATTTTTGCGTAAAAAATTCATCTCATTATAGACACAATGTGTTTGTTCCTAATTGTGTAGTCACACATATAACATCCAATAAATAGCTCAACTTATAGAATAGATCCCCATTTTTTCAATTATCATACATGGCAAAGACTAGGTTATTACTAATGATATCCCCAAGTGAGGGGATATATTTATCTTCTAGAATTATTTTCAATAGTGGGATTATTTTTATATCTACATACCTAATGTGATAATTACTAAATATTATATTTAGTAGAGTGAGGCTAATACTAACTCCCTTTCTAAACTAATAAATGGGTATATCCCCTTTGCCATTTATGAATACTCTAATTGGGTTTATTACCCATGAAGTTAAGACTATCTCCTACCTATGTGCCTTGTATCAGTTATTATTAACACTCTAGTGGTAGTCCAATTATGGCAGGGGTAGGTCATAACATTTTTCAAAACATGGACATGAAATGAAGGCAATGAGAAAACCTTAGTTCATTTACTTTGTCAATCCATATTTGCATCTCAACCTCTCAAAGATGTCAAATACTAGGTTAGCACATGGCATGACCTCTGGTTTCAGTACAACCTTGTGAAGATTGGTAGATTAGATTACAAGGATATCTAAACAAAGCTAAATAATGTGGGGCATGGTTTCAGATTAATCAAGATCCCTAACTCCCTCAACATTTTAATAGACACTCATATAATGCATGTCCCGTGAGTTTATGGCTTTAGGGTTGATCTCTTGTCATTGAACATGACTGAATTACCATATTGAAATAGAAAATCATCAGTTTTACATGTAATGATTTTATCCAGAGTGGAGGGTTCCACTTATGCCATATTTATAATGGCTTGGATAATAACTAACATTATTTTTAATCTATCTAAAACTTTCAAGCTTTGATAATGGTGGCTTGGGTGCAACTTGTGAATTAGCTTGAGCTTGGTTGAATTGAGAATGCAAACATGAGAGAGAGAAAATTATTCAAGATTTGAATACAAATGGAGGTAGAAATAGTTGAACTGAGTATCCTTTTGTATATTGATTTGATTAATTCAAGGTTTGATGGTGATTTTGGTTCTTTCCATAGTAATGGTGAGCTTATTACCTTTGAATTCAAAACACCCAACTATTGCTTTTGACATTTGATTACTTTTAGAATTCAAATTTAATACTAATTTGATTTTGATTCACCATCAATTTAAGATTTGAAGCTAAAGGTTACCACTTATTGACATGTGTCATGCCACCTTAGATCTATCTAGGCGCTTATGGGACTTAAATATGACTAAGCTACTTAGTCAACTCAAGCCTTGACATGTGGCACTTTTTGATTGCTCTCAGGCACTTGAGATGCATCTTAGTGTGAGTAGTCATTCATACTATGCCACATGGTATCTCTTTATTAATAATAATCTCTTGTGTGGGGCCCTATAATTTTTCTCGGTTGAAGGAATACCATGTGTCACTCTTAGAAGCAAACAGAGCCTTTTCTTGGCTAGGTGGCTCTCTCAAAGCTAATTAAGACTTTGATTTGATAAGTGCCACTTTTGAAATGCTCTAAATAACTATCATCAAATTTACATTAATCATGTGGCTTGGATGCATCCACATGTCACTCTCAGAGATGATCTAATTGATCTTCATGATGTAATTTCATGGGCATGATAGGTGGAATCATTGCATAGGTTTAAGCTAGACACACATCACTTCAAAGGCAATTTTATTGATCTTGGGTCATAGATTCATGGGAATGACATGTGACATATTATTGTGGGTCTATTAGAGACACACATTACTTTAATAGGCCTTCAAAGGTGTTCTATTATATCTTTAGATAGAAGCAACATATGAATGACAAGTTTCATCATCATGTGGGTCCAAAGGAGATATGTATCATTCTCATGAAATTCTCTTCATCATTCTCCCACTTTTCACTTTTGAAAGGGGTCTTATATAATTATACACCATCAAGTATTGATTAGATGGCTTGGATGAATCCACATGTTATTTTTAGATATCTTATGAGCTTTTGATTATATGTGATGTAGCATTGACATGCATCAGTCTCAAATGAATCTGAAGGGAACATGTAGCACTTTAGAAAGCTACTTGGGTTTGGATGGTCATGACTAAAACATGTGATGGTGTATCATAGGATTTAGGATTAAAATGGGATGCATGGGGACTCAAATTAAATGGGATTACTCAAGGGGATCAGGATATTGACAGATAACATATGGATTTGAATTCTAATAGCTAACTACCTTGGGAGCTTTCAAGATGATTCCACATGATTCATAGGTTATGTATATTTCATCCAAGTGTTTTAAATGGGGTATGATGAATTATTAAGTCTTTAAAATGTTGGTGGGTGGACACTTATCTATTTTAGGTCATAACATTTAATTTGACATCTAGTGAGGTATCTCAAACTGCTACTTTAACTTTGACATCCTACGAGGCTAAGTGAGAAGTTAAGTTAGACTTTAGAAAATGTCAAATGCTTGTCACTAGTAAATTATTTAAAAATAATATAAGGTTAGTTTATTAGGATTTGGTGAATCTTACATCTTGTGTGTTAATTATAAAACTAGGTATAACTTCTTTGGTGAAGGTTTGCATGCACATTTAGAATCAATCCATGATTAATTATTTTAAATAGAAACTTGAAGAAAATATGAAATCCTTTAAATACTTCCAAATATTAATCTATATTTCAAGATGAATGATTAACCAAAAATTTATAGGAAGTATTAAATCAATTTTCTTGTGTAGTTGACTATTTTAACAAGCTTAACATATTAGGCATGTTGGAAAATTAATCAAGGAGGGTCCCCATTATGGGAATAGTAGGTAGTTGAGCATTAACAAATGGTGACCTCTATGGGGAAACATTGAAAAAAATTATAATCCATATCTTATATTCAAATATGAATAAAAAATTAGTCATCTCACTATGATTTTTAGTCAATATGAAAGCTACTTTTTAGAACTAATGAAAGCTCACAAGCTGGAACTAGAGTTTAAACCTTGTAGACAATCATGTTATGTGTGTGATTTGAAGTTAATTAACCATTTCCATTGGGTTTATAAATGATACATTTAAATATTCAAGACATTCAACATGAAATGACATAAGAATTATTTATATTTTGTATAATAATGCTTTACTAAGTTAGGGATACCTTTATATACACTTTAGGCCTTGGTCTCCTACTAGCCAGGTGTCCATAGTCCTAGTTGTGATTGTCTATATCACTATTCATAGAATATGAATCAGTTTATGATTTCAATTCATTGGTGTATCATATATATATTTTTATACCTACATTCATAAACCAGCATGGCTGGGAACTAGAATTAACTGGGTGTAAGGATTGTGCCAAGATATAGTCTGAATGTTATTCACACTCAAATAACAAGTTATCTAAGGAAATTCATTTAATGGATTTGAGTGAGAGTATAATGGTCCATATAGATTAAAAATATTTCTCAATCAAATGATCAATCATCTAAACTATGTTATAACCTTAAAATAACTTAGGATTTTCACGAGAAGACTAGATTCTGATTAAGCCCACCTAGTTTTTCTAAATTCAAAAAATGCTAGTCTTCCAAACTTTGGAATACCAATGTTTAAGATCAGTAATACCTTCTTCCAATTTTAGGATCAGATTAATATAAATTTAAATAACGAATTATTTTCTAGAAGATTTATTACTAAGATAAAGCACATGATAGAAAACAAACGCATGATAGGAAAGTAAAGCAAGAAAGGGAATTACAAAAAAGAAAAGTAGGGAGACAAATCAAAAAGAAATAAAGGACATAAAAAATGAACTATTATACTCCTACCTAATCTAATTATAAATAATCTTACTATCCTTCTAGAACTTATGATAGATTAGTAAAGAAGTAATGTTTTAAATACTACCCATTGACTAGCAAGGCTAAGTCATCCCCTTCCAAGTCTCTGAGTCTGAATGTATTTTCACCATCTCTACTACTTAATAAGGGCCAATCTAAAGAGTGAACTTGACATGTTGTCCTTATTTCTCATGGGCCTTGTCCCACAATAGGACTAAGTCTGATATTTGAAACACTTTAATTTTGGCCCATTTATCGAACCATATTTTCACATCTTAATGCTTGCTAAAAATATGTAATGCTTCATCTCAATCATCCTCCATTTGGATTATTTTTAGTATCCTAGACTATACTCTTTCATAATATTCCATGTACTCATCCATGAACTCATAGGTGGGTAGCTTCAACATGATGAGAGATATAGGTTTTTATCGATAGAATAGTAAAAAAGGGGATGTCTTGAGTTTTTATTTGTACTTGGTTCTATCTACCCATAGAGAAAATTTTAGTAGGGACTTACATTATCTTGGTTTATTTTTTATAGACTTCTTGATGGCATTCATAAATTTTTTTAGTGGATTCATCCACTCCATTACCCTGGGGGTAGTTATTTGGTTTGATGACTATCTAGTTATCATAGGCCCATTTAGTGAATTATATAGAGAAAAGGTTGGTCCATTATCACACACCAAAAATAAGGGTGTCCCAAACTATGTAATGACATTTTATTCTATTAAATTTATGACATCGATGATTCTACTATTTTTGGTGGCCATTACTTTGGTCTACCTTAAGTAATAGTCTATGGTAGTGAGTACAAATTTTTGTCACACCAAAGAGTTTAAATTGACCATCTAGATGGTCCCAAGCATGGATAACACTATATAAATCTCACATAAATTGAGTTCATACCGATTAACTTCTTATTAATTGGTATATTAATTTACATAGTTATTCCATCTATGTACTACTTAGTGGAATACCTTGGTAACCAGAACTGACTTAAGTTTTTTTTTATGAAAGGAGAGGTTAGCTGCTCAACCTCATGGATCTCACAATATGCATACCCTAATTTGTATACCCCAACATGTAATGGGGTTAAAATAATTTATAGAGATGAAACCCCAAGTTAAATCTTCCCTAAATATCTTTTGAATAATCTATGAACTCCCCTTTACAAGCCAAATTACATGAAAGAAAAGATTAAGTGGAAAGAATTTAGAGGTTTCTTTTGATCACCCAAACTATATGAGTTTTAGGGAGATCCTAGACAAAATTATTTAAATGCCTTATAATGGGCACAAATTTCAACTGAAAATTACCTTTCAGTCACCCAATTTACCTATAGGGGGTGGGGGAGAACATACACATACTCTTCCTTTTACACAAACAAACAAACAAGTAATAAAACAAACACTTTAAAGAATTTGAAATCTAAGTGAATGTCAATTTTATGCACCAAATAAAATATTTTAATAAATTTATTTGTCCCCTTGTATTAATTTTTCAAAACTTTCAAGAATATTCACAAAACAACTTAACACAAATCACCTAAGTTCATTTTAATCACTAAAACCAAATATTCAAGACTTAATAATTCTTTTTAGGCACAAAAATAAAATGTTAAAGAATTTAAAATTGAAAATTTATGTCTTATTACATCGTATTTGATATTATTTATTGATTTAATGTAGGTTTTTATTTGAGTTTATGAAGTGTCTTGATAATCTAAATGTCAATGACAAAGTGTGCAGTGTGCTTGTTTTAGTATGTTTGAAGTAGGCTTTGTTGATCTTTAGTTTTGACATGGTTAGGGATGTATAGGGATGAGTATGTATATTTAAGGCTATGAAATAGTTATTATAATAGGTATTATATGATTTTAATTCTTATTTTTATTATTATATTTCATCTGGTAGTTCATAGTTTTCATCTAGACATTTTGGGTCTAGTGGTAGAAAAATCTAAGTAGCTAGTTTGATGGTGTCATATTTCGCACACATGAAGGTTATAGGAGTATATTGATATATTTATGTATTAAATTATATAATTATATCATATTTTTAAAATTTTAGATCATGAAATTGAGTGCAACAAAAGTTATTAAGGTTTAAAGTTGGCTTTCTAGGTAGATTACAGAGGTTCCCATACTTAGCCAGATCATCATTGTATGTCATGTAGATATGTATGAACCAGTATGTTTGTTAATTTAATTTAGGTATGAATACATTAAATAATGTTAAAAATATTTCATGCATATATTTTATATAATGTTAAGAAGCTCCCCTAAAGATTTGGAGTCCTGAAGTGTTTTCTTGCTTGAGATATAAATCTTCAAAGTTGTGCCTACAGACTATGATGGGATAAAAACCATCAAGATAAACTATGTTGAAGTATAAGGTCACTAGTTATTAGATATAATGGTGCACATAAAATTAAATATATTAAAGGATGAATATACTAGTGATAAGTGTCACTTTTTATGGAGCTTGGTCATAAGATCAATGGTTCACAATTGATCATGTAGTCAAAAGATTGATGGTACAGGTCATTATGTGCAAAAAGAATGAAAAGGTGCCAAGTTTTATAATCTTAGGATTTAATATCTTAGATAAATGGTGATTACTATAAGATAAAGGACTAGTTAATTTGTAGAGATCCACAGAACCTATTTGTCCATGGTTGCCAAGAAGCATGAGATAAGGTTAAAGTGATTGATGTTTAACAATAAAGTAGAGTTAAAGTTATAACTACTTATAAGAATATAAATGGTTTGTATTTTATCAAAATATTATAGGTTATGAAATTATGACAACATTTTTTATGTTTAAATAATTTCTTAGTAATTATTGGAATTCAAATATTTAAATTTGTGAGGGAAGACCAGTTTGCAGTATTTGAGCCATAACTTTTGATCTAGGAGGAATACAAAGGTGAAGTAAAAATAAATTTAATATATGAATTCATAATTAATATAAATAACATAGTTATAAGGTATAATTGTTATTAAATTTTAATTTATTGACATCCAAATTTTATTGTGTGTTCATCCATGTTCTATAAGTAACCTGAGAAGGGTAATAGAGTTGTTATTGATGGTATTTTGATGTTTCAAGATGATATAACTATCATAGAGTGTTTTAAACTCCATGAGGACCATCTATGTGGATTTTTAATATTTGATCAATATTATTTATTATGATTGAGGGCTTAGAAGGTTAATGTGTGTTCATTCATTATTGTTGTGTGCACAAAATGTTGTTTGAGTGAATTGAGCTTTAGCAGAAGGGTGATGTGATAGTTGTTATCACTTAAGGAGGACCTATATATTGTGTAGCATGGGTATATGTATTATAAAGTTTTATTTTTTCTTAAGTTTTCTTGGATAAATGTAAAAGAAGTGAATGGGCCTTCATAGGAACTAAAAGGTGACATATGCCTATTTGAGAGAAGGTACTACTTAAAGGTGACCCATGTAGATGCCTTAAGAGTGAAGGCATAAGTTGTGTTTATTAAGGAAGGTTGTGATAATAATAATCATGAAGAATATATAAAATGTGAAACCAAATGTGATGGTTTTTAGGCTTATTTAATAAATGGGAGATATCTAAATTTGAAAAAGAGGTGTGTGTGGGAGTTTTGGAGCAAAGGAAAGGGTGTGTGTCTAGTGGATGGGTTGTAGAGAAGAGAAGGTTGATGACTATGCATATGAATTGTAGGTTATATTTATGATGTCAAAGATAGTGCTCTTGTAGGTTTTAAGATTGAATATGAGTAAAGGATAGATGATGTTTGTGTGAGCTTGGTGGTTGACTTGATCCTCCTAGCGGTAGGTGCTCCTTATGAAATAGGTGTTTCCCTAAAAAAAATTCAGGACTTGACCAGTCTCATGTTTTTGATCATCTTATATAAAAAGTAGTCCATGTGTTTTCAAGTTTGTTAGTGGGTTTTATTCCCCAAGATGGTTTCCCACACAGATCTTGTGTTGTGTGTATGATTTTGCATTCTCTTCAATGTTCATTTCCATAAACATCTTGTATTTTTCATAAATGGTTGTATTGAATACTTAAGTGTTTTAAGGGTTTGTAAATTTAATTGGATTGTTTGCCACCATTGATTCACCCCCCTTCAGGGATTATACCTCTAACACTACCCTAGGCCTACAAGGCTTAGAGATTTTCCTTATACTTTGAAGCATAATCAAGGATGAGTAAACACATTTTTTAAATATAGCTCTTGGGTTTCTATAATTTTTTCACTTAGAGATCGATACCAATCACCTATGACTGATGTTGAATACCATAGAATCAACGTCAATTGGTAATAAAAAATAATAGTCTATAAAGACCAATCATTTATCTATGAACCTAAAGGCCAAAGAAACATGATAGAAGAAAAATTATTTAGCTTAAAATATTGTAAAAACTCCTCAAAACCTATAATAAGGTGATTAAACAGGGAATTTATACAAGCTAATGAAACTAAGAAATAATAGTTATGATTGTTAGAAAGGTTTAAAATCCATGTTTTAGAACCCATTTTTTAGCTTTCATCCTAGTCAATGATGGTTACCTAGAAGTCATGATGGTTAGGTAGAACTAAAAATGGTTAGGCATAAATAATGTTGGTTATGCCTAATCGATGTCAATCTTTGTGTAAATCTGAGTTATCAAAAAAAACCAAAAATATGACATAGAAATCTAAAATTAAAATTTTGAAGATATCTACTCATTCATTTGAAATTTTAAGAGGTAAATCTTGATCTCTTTGGTATGTGGGATGAGTTTAGGTCCCATCGGGCATGTCATTTGTGATCATAGTAATTTGAAAATAGAGAGGATGTTAGATTAAGTGTTAGTCTCACAAAATAATGAAATCAACAAACTAACATGCTAACATCTCTAACCCTAGATCTTAGGGGGAAATTAATGGACAAAATATAATTAAAACCCCAAGTAAAATGCAAAGAACAACAATCCATACCTTCCTTGAGATCTCCAAATGATTTGTTCATGGCTTGATCTATTTGTTCTCAAAAAGTCTTTCGAAATGGATTATTCTTTGCTCCTTCTCTCCCCACACCGTGGTTGGCCTGATATGGCTTATGCTTGCTTGATGGATTTTCTCAATGTTTTTTCATTATAACACTATTTTCATGAGTCATATACAAGAACTTACATTATAACTCTACAATATCTAATCTCTCATATGAAGAACCAAAGGCTTGTATTCATAGGCTTAAGAAATCACCCCAATTCAATGTGAGTTAAGGTGTATTTTAGACATGGAATAACTTCAAACCTAGCATAAGTGAGTCAAGACTAGCACTATTAGAGTTAAAAAGTGTCAAGAATTAATGATTTATAATGAATAGGCATGGGTGAGATATTTTGAGATGTTTTTAAAGACTTGACAACTTAAAAAAGGTAATCATGAAAAACTAGAATATTTCATATTTTTTATTTGTTTTTTTAGAATTTTATTAATTGCACATAGATAATTTAACTAAGAATTTAATTTGGTTTAATTTGTTAAATAATTATATTTAGGGTTTCTATCATTTTTAATTTTTTATTTTATGTGTGCACTTTCCCCATTTAATAGGTCTATAATCCAAGTTGCATGTTGTGATGTTGTATGGTGATTAGGGATGACTCCATGAGAGGTTTTTGTTTTTTATGGTATGATACCCCAATTTGGAATCTCTTAATATGATTATAAGATTTGATGAATTATGCATAAGTAAATTTGGCATGTTGAGTGATTCCTTGGCTTAATTGAAAAATGTTAGTAGACATCGGTCTAAATTCCAATCGAAGGCCATTAGTGGCTAGTTTTAGGTGTCTACACTAACATGCTATCTATACAAAAAAGGGTTAGTTTTTTCACATGCAAGTTTTGGATCAAGTTTAAAATAAATTTAATAGGAGTATACTTAAACTTACAATCAAGCACATAAAACATAACAACAATAATATGTGGATATTTATATTGTGATACAACACTAGAATTTCTATCCTAAAATATAGCCATTCCTAAAAATGATGTAGAATGCCTAAATCAATCATTTCAAAATTTTGACTTAGTTTATCCTTATACTTAAGAATTAAACTATTTATATCACCAATCATTAGAATATCATCAACATATAATAAAGTAAAGATTAAATTACCATTTTCAATTTTAACAAAGAGATCATTATCTAAATAATAGTTAAAAAAACTTGGCTCTTTAAAATAACTAGTAATTTTAGAATATCAAGCATAATGAGCTTATTTTAAACCATTTATTTAACTTAACTCAATATGTTATTTGTTAGGGTTATTGAAATATTTAGGTTGAGACATATATATTTCACATTCTAAATCACCATTTAAAAATGCATTTTTAACATTTATTTGGTGTATAATCCAACCAATTTAGGCTACAAGAGTAATGTGTAATCTAATATTAGTATTTTTAATACACGAGCAAAGGTTTCAATGTAGTCAATCTTAGGTTCCTGAGTAAACCCATGAGAGACTAATTATGCTTTAAAATCTTCAATTTTACCAACTGAGTTATATTTTATTTTGTAAATCCACTTAAAACCAATAATATGTATTTTAAGTAGAGCTAAGATAAGGTCCCAAGCTTCATTTTTAATTAAGGAATTATAATAATATTTCATAACAACTTTTGATTTATCATCTTGAATGGATTCCTAAAAAATTAAGGTTCACATGCATACATAGTCATTGAAACATGATAATAATGTTGACTTCTAGTTAATTTATTAACATTATCAAGACTAAAAGATTGGTTAAGGGATTCTAGCCATTTAGGTATTTTATATTGAAAATGAAATATAGGGGGTCATTAAAACTCTAATTTATCCAAATTTAAATCAAATTTCTCTAGGGCATCTATTTATACATAAATATAAATAGGAGAAGCAATTCATCAAAATAATAACATTGAGGACGTTCCATAAAGGGCTGAAAAAAATATTTTTTGAGAATAATAACATTATTATTCTAAATTATCTTTCATTTCTATGGATAATATACTCTAAATATTTTATTATTACATCCATAAACTACACAAATATGATAATAATAATTAGGATCAAACTTGTTTATTTTAAATTTAGGAATGAATATGGAGGCAGGGCTACCAAAGATCCCAAGATGAGTCACGCTGGATTTATTTTTAAACCAAAACTATAAAAGATTATAAATATGTAAATATTTATTAAGGTCTATATTCAAAATATGAACAACAATATTCATAGCTTTGGCCTATAAGAACTTAGGACCTTATGTAAAATGTAACATAATTTTAGCCATGTCAATAATGGTACAATTTTTCATTTCAGTAATACCACTTTACTAAAATGAATATGGAGTTTTTAATTCCCTTTGAATACCACAATTAATTAAAAAACAATCAAACACTTTACTAATATATTCACCACCATTAGCAGATCTTAATATCTTAATAAAAAGGTTAGAATCATTTTCAACAAAATCTTTAAATTATTTAAATATAAACATGTCTAATTATGACTAGATCATTATAGTATAATCATCTATAAAACTAATTGAATATGGATAACCATTAAGATATACAATTTAAAGAGGCCCTACTACTTCACTATGAATTAATTCTAAAGGATGTGAGGAATTTACATCATGATTCTTGTTAAAGGGATTAGTATGATGCTTACCATGTAAGAAACCTTCACAAGATTCATGATGAGAGGAGATATAAGGAAGACCAAAAGAAATATTATGAGAATACATATTATGTAAAATTATAAAATTAACATGTCCCAATACTTCATGCCATATTTGAGATTCATTCTTACTATGAGATAAAAGATAACATGCTGAAGAAGAATAAAAACGTATATAGCTTTGTTTTGAATGCCTTACAAAATTAGAGAACCAAATTGATTTCTAATGGACCAGTTATCTTTAAGAAAACTTACAATGAAATTATCATTCATAATTTAAGAATAATATACAAAATAATTATTAAGCTTAGGTATGTACAAAATATCATTAATAAGAATATTTGTAAATTTTCCCTTTCCTTTATTAGTTTCTTCTAAAAATGAATTATCTCCTAAATATATATTTTTAGAAATATCTCTAGTATCACATTAAATGTTAGATAATCAAGTCATATGGTGGGATGAAACACTATCTAAAATCCATTCATCCTCTTTAGAAATAAATAGTGTAACATATAAAGTATTAACATTAGAATTAGGTTCCTAATTATTATTTTTATTATGGTTCTTCTGATAGTTTTGATTATATTTCTTCCCTTTGTTATTTATAGGGGTTATATTATTAAATATCTCTTTATTTTTATAATAATTTTCTCTTTTATGACCAAATTTACCACATAGACTGTAATTCCCATTAAACTTAGGTTTATGATTATTATTTCTAGATCTCTTGTTCCTATTTTTGTCATTTATAGAATTAGGGTTAGATTTAAGGTTTTTTATTATTTTCATAAATAAGGTACAGAGTGATAAGTTCCCAATTGGAATCCCCTTTATAATCAAAATTTTATATCACTTGATCTTATTGAATTAGAAGAGATACCATGGTAGTGAGGTCAAGGATATATTACTCTGTTTAGTACTTTGAATTCAAAATTGAAATAAAATTATGATATTGATTCATGAATCTTAAGCTAAATATTGAAATATAATAATTTATCTTTAGTTATATTATAGTGGCATCCATAAAATTGAGATTTAATATTCTTAATTTTAGAAATAAATTTAACAAAATTTTCATCAGCTTTCATAGGTGTAGTAAGCAATTCAATGATCAACATAATAATCTTAGATAAATGATTGCCCTCATTCATAGAATCAATGGGTTTTTAAACATCAGTATGAGACTCTTTATTATTGATATGGAGTATGAATTCATTGTTAATACTTTAGAATATAATCGACATGCCTTTTTATGATTTATGTTGAAATGAATTTGAAAGCTCAGGTGTTGTATGTCATCTTGATGGGGATTTTTCATCTTTGAAGATAATGTTTCATAGATTTTAGGTCATAAATTTCACTTTAGTACATATTTTAAATATATTATAGTTTGATCTATTAATCATTTGATATTTATCTAATACAACCTTAGGTGAATCCATTGGTTTCCTTTAAGAATGATAATATAATACTAGATAATAGCTAATATTATACCAATTTCAATGTGAATTTTAAATTTATGTGATATTAAATAAAATTATAAGTGTGAACAGGTAATAGTTGTTCATGTATATGTTAAACAATGAAAAAAAATGAAGTAAAATGCACTAATTTATGTATTGCAAGTATCACACTTAAAATAACTATCTAAACACAATGATCTAAAAAGGTGTAAAAACTATAATATCAGGTTTCCAAACAAAAATTTGACAACATAAATTAATTTCAAAGGTGATAAAACATATTAAATGACTAGTTACATAATAATGCTTGACAAGAGGTCACTAGGTCAAATGTTGCAAAAAATGACAATAGAGAAGGGGCTACATGTGATAGCTTTGACACCTAAATTAAAGAATAAATTAACTTGAATTAAATTTAAAAAGTCAAAATTAAATTAAAAAAATGGTTTTATGGAGTTTTGAACACTAGACCACACTATTTATAATATTTTAGTAAAATGAAAGCCACCAACCCTTATAGGAAACTAGTTTACAAATTATATGTTTAATCCAAAATTTAAAAAACTAAATTTTATTTACTATTCAAATTCATGCACTATATATATATATATATGCACAAATTAATATTTATAACCTTTTTTATCTAATTTTTAAAATTATATATATATATATATATATATATATATATATAATTTTAAAAATTAGATAAAAAAGGTTATAAATATTAATTTGTGCATATATATATATATATATATATATATATATATATATATATATATATATATATATATATATATAGTGCATGAATTTGAATAGTAAATAAAATTTAGTTTTTTAAATTTTGGATTAAACAACATAGAAAAGGTAGGTGGGAGCCACAGGTCCTACATGGAAAATATGAAAAGTAAAAATATATTATTTATCAATAAACTTAAGAACTATTACCAACTTCCCAATATTTATGAGACTAGTAATGGTGCACCTGTAGCTACAAAGGACCTCATAGTAGGTTGTATGACCCACTAGAGACATTGAAAATTTTCAAATAAATGTATCATGGCCCTTCAATTCATAAAATGTAATCAAACATGAATTTTTATACATAAGACACCTTTTTACAGCCCCACTAAGTCATAAAATGGTGCATATGGCTGAATAGATCTCCTAGAATTTAAATAGAAAGCTTTAATAGCTTTGTAAGATAGATTATAGGTA
>JARHVA010003919.1:907500-955000 GCA_037957365.1 Torreya grandis
TCTTCAGGCACCTAGGTTGTACTTGTCGATAAAAATGCACCACATGATTTTATACTTTTATTTTGGTTAAATATTGCCTAGATCTGAGGTTTTAATTATAATACGCTGTTTTAAGGCTCAAAATTGAATTAAATTATGACCTTGTGAGGCTCCACTAAATCAAAAAAGAATTTAAAACATAAATATATACCTTTCAAGGTTGTACACCAATGTATAATGGTGTCTTAGGCTTGAGAAAATAATTAATTGTCTTCAAAAAAATATAGATGCTTCAAAATTAATTTGAGAAATTTGAATTAAGAGTGAGTGTTAAATATCTGAGAGACATGATTCTAAGATGATCAAAAATAATTTTCTTCTATCTCATTTGTCATACATACACACAGATTTGATTTTTGATGGAAGAAAAAAATTTATTGGATGTGTTTAAATGTCCAAGAAACAATAATAAAGTCCTTACTAATAAATTAACAAAACTCATTCTTTGATTCCATTAAAATTAACAAATATAATATGGAATATATACTATGTACGATCTAGACATGTAAATGATCAACCGAAAAAATAAATTAATGAATAAAATGGCATAATGACTTAATGTGGGAAAACATCAAGAGGTAAAAAATCCACAAAGATGATATTCATATAATTTAGAAACTCCACAACACAATTCAATTCCTTCTTAATTATCACTTCTTCACATAAGCCTTCACAGAACCTTTGTAAATATTTTCTACTCACAAATATCAGTCACATCAATTTTATCAAATTACAAAAGTAAATTTTACAATAAGGGTAAAATGTTATTTAAAATGTAGATGAAGGGAGGATATCATTGTAATCAATAGGTCCAACCATCCCAAAAATCATTTAATTTAATTGGTAAATAATAATCCATAATGTTTTATTATTTATTTACATAAGGTTTTCACTTCATGTCAATAAATAATAAATCATTATTATTTAATTGTACACATAAGTGTGGTAAAGGTCAAAACTAACCTACTTAAACATTAAATGTTTTCCTTTTTTTTTAATCATAATAATCCTTCCCACTAATCTCATCCATATTTATTCCCATATGGATAGTATTTCATACATATTATGCATAACTATTTTTAAATTTTAACATTGGTTTCCCATATAAAAAGTGGCACTCCTTATTATTTCCTTGGTGGTAATTCCATTGTTACACCCATAACTATTAAAATTCTTCTATTTATTCTACATTGAAGATTTATAAAATAAGCTTTTAAATTATAAAAACTTATATTTTAAACAAACGCTTCTTAAATTTTTTTCAAAATTATCTTAAACACATTTTACTCTTTCAAACTAAGGTTGAGTATTATAGTAACCATTTTAAAATCATTTTAAACCACTAGTATTCCACTTATATTTAGCCTCATTAAAAATAATCCGAAGTGACACGATGATAATATTAAAAAATGAGGATATAATGGTTCCATTTGTCCAATATTCATATGAATGTAAAAATAATAAACCCCACTAAGATTTAATTGATTAAAAATGATAAATAACCTTATGATGCATGTATTGTGCTCCATGTGTCACTAGCAAACAAGAGGAAAGTGAGAAACTCAATTTTAAGTCCTGGAATGACTTAGGGCTTGATTTTTTTAATAAAACTATTTATGTAAATAGAATAAATAGAAAATATATGGTCGCCACTTTTAAAGTCTACAATTAGATCCTATAGTAGGGACACTAGATGTTTACACAGTGATACTTTTCTTGCTAATCCTTGTGAATTATCTTAATATTTGACAATTTCTACCCAAAATATAGAAAAATAGTGGGCATTTAAAACATAATCTAAACTAGAGTGGTTCATGTGTAGATCCAAGAGTGAGTAGGGTAGGGTATAAAAGAAGATGTATTTAAGTTGACTAAAGATATCAATTTTGCTAACATCAAAGGCAAAACATATAAAAACTAACATCTACCAACTCTAGCATAAATATGAAAGCTAAATAAAGAATTTGAAGATATAGAGGAAGGAAAATGCATATGCATAATTTCATACTTTGCATAAAATTTCACAATCATAGTAAATTTCATGGCACATTTATATGCAAATAAGAAGAAAATAGAGAAAGCATACTATGAAATTTGTCAGCCTAGAATTAAGGTCAAACTAATAGATGCATATATGAAATGTAATTTCCAAATTAATTTACATAAAGTAAAATATTATTCATCTAAGAATATGAGAATTCAAAAATCACATAACACACAAAAGAAAACTATAGATAGAATCTCAATTTTTTTGGCTCTTTGTATTAATTTTGATAAAAAAATGTTTTCTAATTTACAAATGAGGGAAACATCCCTATTTATAGGATTAAAAATGCCTAATACATGTTCAATTAGGCCCAAAAATGTGTCCAATATACAACCAAGTGGCCTCAATTGCCCCATTACAATATAATATTCTACATTTGATTTTATAAGTTAAAATAGAATATCCTAAGGGCTTGAAGGTGGATATTGTAATGCTTGTTATTTTTATTGTCTTTACCTTTTATCAACTTCTTATTTAATCCAAACCTCTACACAGAACTAGTAGTCTTGGTATGTCTAAGACAATTCCAAAATCATGGGAATAAATAGGCCTAGTATCTCCTACATGATCATGCCATACTCTATGAGTATTGGCCTTAGTGCTTCCTCAATTGAATCTACCTTCTCCACCCTTTGATTATAAAATGCCACAATGTTTATTACCTCTTCAATATTATTTAAACTAGCCACATCTTTTAGGAATTGAGCAACAAAAAATTTTGTGTGTTCTTTTAACTCTTGCTCGTCCATGAGGGTGCCATTAAACTTTGTCACCCTAGTGATCATGATATCCTTTAACATCAAGGCAATCTTGAATTCAATTTTTCTAAAGGATGTATTTACATCCTTAAGATAATACAACCATGTTTTTAAAAACATCCTCCTATTCATGAGGATGGTTTGTGCAAGAATGATGTATTCAATAGGTAGAACCTTAAGGTTAGGAAATTTATTACTTCTTGCCACTCTAGCCAAGTTTTCCAACTTAGTGTCATAGTGCACAAGCATTTGGTCAAGTTTAATGACTACTTTATCTTGTCTTATCCCATATTATTTCTTAATTTTCATCACTTTATATAAGTTGAAGACACTAATGATATCA
This sequence comes from Torreya grandis, assembly GCA_037957365.1. NCBI lineage: Eukaryota > Viridiplantae > Streptophyta > Pinopsida > Cupressales > Taxaceae > Torreya > Torreya grandis. The sequence continues at coordinate 910,688 of JARHVA010003919.1, forward strand.
TTAATTATTGAAATTAAAGTGCCCTCTAGCATAGTGGGAAAGGATTATTATTTCAACCTCTTTAGTCCTTATTGAATCCCCTTCATTAAGTCTATAATATACTCTACCTATTCTTGCACAAAGGATATAGGGTCCTCTACATAATCTTATACCTCTCTAGGGCCAACCTTCTATTTTTTAGTCAAGGTAAAGAGGGGATATTCACTTTTATGAATCACTACAGAGCTTGACTAGTGGATGTTTCACTTATCTTATGACCACCCTTTTCATAGTTCTAGTATCAACATCAAATCTCATGCCAATTTGGGTTACAGCTTGGCTTGCTCGAGGCCTTCCTTAAATTATTGTCTGCATCATGTCCCTCTCCTAATTTGGATGGAAACTATGTGAGAGGTCATTATAATAAGAGTGCATGGGAAGAAGAGGAGGAAGTAAAGGCTATGTCAAGGATGAACAAATTGGTTGGGTCTAATTTCCCAAGTGGATCAAATAAATATTTAGTAAGGCCCATGATAAGTATGAATGAGGGAAATGTTGAAGGCATAATCATTTTGGTACTTGTAGTGAGGTTGAATGGCTTATGGAAGGCAAATATATTTGAGATGGCCCATAATGGCTTGGTGGATGTAGGGGATTAAAGGTGAATGATGCACTAGAGGTGGATGCTTGCGAAGGATTATAACCCATGGCCAGGGTAGCACTAGTGCCTTAGAAGCTTGATGGAGGTGGAATGTCGATAGTGGCATGGGAGATGAAGTCAAGAATGGTTCCTCCAAAGGAATTAGTGGTAGGGAATATGAACATTGGATTAGGAGCAGTAGTAGAAGTAGAATAATTTGTAAATTTAATAAAAAATAAAAATCATGGAAAAGGTGTAGTACTTACTGAAGGAGTTTGGGAAGTTGATGTATGGGGTACTTCTCCTCTCATGGTAACCCCAGGAGACTTATTCCTTGTGTATACTTTCTCAACAATTCTCCTAGCTAGTGCTTGTACTTCATCCCTTGAGAATTTAATTCCTTGTGGGCATCCTTCAAGATAAATAACATCAAATTTAGATTGGTCAAATTTTTCTTTGGAAACTATTTAAAAATATGTGGAGACAAGTTTAGGCCCTTGAGATGGGCTAGGATGGCCACTAGATTTTCCTAGCTCAAATTTTGGTGGCATGTATTGTCCACTTAAAGTGGCTTGTAGTGGAGGCTTGTAGGGTCCACTCTTGATGAAAGGAATTCTATCCTCTTCTTCTTTCTCCTCATAGTCTGTATTGAACATGCTACTTTGAGTTGGTGAGAGTTGAGGCTTTAATATGTCATCTTTCTTCTTCTCGCTAACAAGCCTCATTCTATCTCAATATTCTTGTTTATTACATTCCTTACGACTACCTCATCATGCATTGTGTCCTTGTAAACCTATTCATGCACCTCCTCTTAGTGTTTATGTTCCATGATCACATCCCTTTTAAAATTGAAGAGGTTTCTATAAATGATTTGGTTTGGATCCCACATCCTGAATTCATCTTTGGGAAGTAGGTAAGAGTCTCTATACCTTGCATCCACTATAACATCTTACCATTTCATTATCTTGGTTCTCCCTAGATTATAAGGAGCCTTGTGGGGGATTGTCTTTTTATTCCTTTTAGATAAACTATCAAATCTATTTAGGATTTGATAAGCCATCTCCTCCACAAGTAAATTCGTAGGTACATACCTGTGTAGCCTAAGGGGAGATACCATCAGCCCTTACATCTAAATGACTATACAATTAGGGTAGAGATAGAAGTTACACATCTCTCTTAATGTATGTCTAACTTATGGAGGGACCCTTATCATTTTAAATTAAGTAATGGATTTTTAAATAGGTGGGTATAAATATTTTATAATTATCTTGATGTGGTGCCTAAAGTAGTGAATATGCATTATAAAATATTTTTGCGTAAAAAATTCATCTCATTATAGACACAATGTGTTTGTTCCTAATTGTGTAGTCACACATATAACATCCAATAAATAGCTCAAATTATAGAATAGATCCCCATTTTTTCAATTATCATACATGGCAAAGACTAGGTTATTACTAATGATATCCCCAAGTGAGGGGATATATTTATCTTCTAGAATTATTTTCAATAGTGGCATTGTTTTTATATCTACATACCTAATGTGATAATTACTAAATATTATATTTAGTAGAGCGAGGCCAATACTAACTCCCTTTCTAAACTAGGAAATGGGTATATCCCCTTTGTCATTTATGAATACTCTAATTGGGTTTATTACCCATGAAGTTAAGACTATCTCCTACCTATGTGCCTTGTATTAGTTATTAATAACACTCTAGTGGTAGTCCAATTATGGCAGGGGTAGGTCATAACATTTTTCAAAACATGGACATGAAATGAAGGCAATGAGAAAACCTTAGTTCATTTACTTTATCAATCCATATTTGCATCTCAACCTCTCAAAGATGTCAAATACTAGGTTAGCACATGGCATGACCTCTGGTTTTAGTACAACCTTGTGAAGATTGGTAGATTAGATTACAAGGATATCTAAAAAAAGATAAATAATGTGGGGCATGGTTTCAGATTAATCAAGATCCCTAACTCCCTCAACATTTTAATAGACACTCATATAATGCATGTCCCATGAGTTTATGGCTTTAGGGTTGAACTCTTGTCATTGAAAATGACTGAATTACCATATTGAAATAGAAAATCATCACTTTTACATGTAATGATTTTATCCATAGTGGAGGGTTGTTGGGGATCAACCAACAATATGATTACACTTATGAAAGAAATAAACCACAGAATTAAATTAGATAGATAAGTAACTAGAATCAGATAATAGCAAAGAACAAGAGATACAAGAAACCACCCTAAAAACTTGTATTAAACTCTTTACAAAAGAAATACAATTGAAGAAACTTCTTTCTTCCACACCTCTCTCAGATGCACAAGATCTCTCTCTAGATCTCTATCCCTCAAGAGCTCTCTCTCTCAAGTACAATCAACTCTAACAACTTGGATTGATACAACTCTGTACTATTCTTCAACATTCACATACAATGAACTACTACAATAATCACACTAAGCTAAGGAGATCTAATTTTACATATAGAATTAGGAGATTTGAGCATGCACTTACAACCAACAGTTAAGCCTCTTGAACAAGGGCTCTAAAAATAATCTTACTAATAATAGAAACATGAACTTAAGACTAAGACTTAAACTCATCATGCAAACACTCGATTCTGTCCTCGAAAATAACATTTTGGATGCATAGGTAACTGACGTCAGTTACTGCCTGCTTGCCTGTGACCGACGTCAGCCGATCCTCTGCCGACGCCGATGTCTCTTCAACTACATCAGAGCGATGTCGGTCGCTCCTAACTGACTCCGGTGACTGTCTAAACCTGCAACTTTGGTAATGCACTCATATGTGAAGCTTTTAGGTTCCACACCTTAACAATCTCCCACTTGGAGATAAATAGCTGCACCAGTACCTGTACAGCAACATCTTCTATCTCGTCCATCTTCAACTCAATCATGAAGACCAATAAAAGTTGAATGAAGATTCAACTTCTCCTTTGTAACTGGCTTGGTTAACATATCAGCAGGATTCCTATCTATATGGATCTTCTCCAACTTCAAATCACCATCTTCCAATACCTACCATATGAAGTGGTACCTTAGCTGTACGTACTTGGTTCTTGAATGCAAGGCTGAATTCTTAGCCAAATGGATTGCACTCTAACTGTCACTATATAATCTACAACTCTCATGCTCCCTTCCAATCTTATCCATGAACCGTGTCATCCATATCATCTCTTTGCTAGCTTTTGTGGCTATAATATACTCTGCTTCTATAGTTGACAAGGCAACAACCTTCTACAACTTAGATATCCAGCTAACCACCATTCCACCTATAGTGAAAATGTAACCTGTGGTGCTCCTCCTGCTATCCAAATCACCTGCCATATCTAAATCTACATAACCATATAGAGAAGTATTTGAACCTCCATAGCACAAGTTCCTACTGTTGATTCCTCTTAGATATCTAAGGATCCACTGAACTGCTTTCCAATGTTCCTTACCTGGATTGGCCATATACTTACTTACCACTCCCACTGCTTGGGTAATATCTGGTCTAGTACACACCATTGCATACATCAAACTCCCTGCTACGGAAGAATATGGAACTCTACTCATGTACTCTACCTCATCATGTGAATTAGGACATTGTTCTTTACTTAACTTAAAATGTCCAGCCAAAGGTGTGCTTACTGGTTTAACATCTTGCATGTTGAACCGTTTCAACACCTTGTCCACATAATCTTCTTGAGACAATATCAACCTGTGATTTTCCCTGTCTCTCTTAATGCTCATGCCAAGGATTTTCTTTGCTGCTCCCAAATCCTTCATAGCAAAAGTTTGAGCTAATTTTACCTTAAGCTCAGAGATATCCTGCAACTAGAATATCATCTACATACAATAATAGAATAATATATCTACCATTATCCAATCTCTTGAAATACACACAATGGTCAGATTGACACCTACTATAGCCATGCTCAGTCATAAACCTGTCAAATTTTAAATACCATTGCCTAGGAGCTTACTTGAGGCCATACAAGCTTTTCTTCAATCTACACACTAACTTCTCCTTACCTTTGACCTCAAATCCTTCCAGCTATTCCATATATATTTCCTCATCCAAATCTCCATGAAGAAACGTTGTCTTAACATCTAGCTGCTCAAGATGCAAATCCTCAATAGCAACCAAAGATAGTACAATCCGTATAGAAGTCATCTTAACAACATGAGGAAAAATCTCACCAAAATCAATACCTAGTTTTTGTGAAAATCCTTTCACTACCAATCTGGCCTTATATCTCATCTGTCCATTCTCACCTTCCTTTAACCTATAGGTCCATCTGTTCTTTAGTGTTCTCTTACTAGCTGGTAACTCAACCAAATCCCATGTTTGGTTCTCTCTTAAGGACTCCAACTCCTCAACCATGCCATGCTCCCACTGACTCTTAGACTCCACCTGTATTGCTTCTTCAAAACTCTCTAGTTCTCCACCATCAGTTAGCAATAAATAGAATAATGAAGGAGAATATCTAATTAGAGGCTTACTTACCCTTTCTGATCTCCTGATGGGTGTTTGAGACTCATTCACAGCACGCTATCCACCCAAATTCTCTAACAGTGACCGACCTCAGTCACCTCCAGACTTGTTACTATCCGACATCAATTCTGGCTGACTGATGATGGTGCCTATCCTACTGACGTCGGTCTCTGTATGGCTGATGTCGATTTTTGTTCTACTGACGCCGGTTCCTATCCTGCCAACATCGGTCTCTGTGTTTTCCTACAAGTTATTATTTCTTTTTCTCGCAAGCTCATTTTGGACCGTCACTTCATCCAATTCACCCTTGCTCTGCCCAGATTGATTCAGCTTCTTCAGCTGATCACTATACATCACTTTTTCATTGAAAACAACATCATGACTTCTAATTATCTTGTTAGTTCCTAGATTCCAAAATCTAAAACCAAAATCATCTGAGCCATAGCCAATAAATGTGCACCTCATAGACTTAGCATCCAGCTTCTTTCTATTTTCCTTATCTACGTGCACAAAGGCTTCACAACCAAAAACTTTGAGAAAAGAGAGATCTACCTTTTTACCTATCCAAGCCTCTTCTGGAATTCCACCATCCAGAGCTGTAGAGGGTCCTCTGTTAATCAGGTACACTGCAGTGTCAACAGCTTCTGCCCAAAACTCTAAGGGCAAACCATCATGCAATCTCATACATCTTACATGCTCCATGATTGTTCTATTCCTCCTTTTAGCAATTCCATTCTGCTGAGGTGTCCTTAGAACTGTCCTTTGCCTATGAATTCCATGCATGTAATAATACTAGTTGAACTTATAACTACAGAACTCTCCACCATTGTCAGATCTCAGGCACTTTAATCTTTTGCCTATTTCATTCTCAACCATAGCTTTCCAAATCTTAAAAGTCTCAAATACATCAGATTTCTTCTTAATACAATAGATCCATACCTTTCTTGTAGCATCATCTATGAACGAAACATAGTACTATGATCCTCTAATAGAAGCTACCTGAGCCGGTCCCCACACGTCTATGTGAACAAGTTACAACTTATGCTTCTTCTTTGTATACCCAGTCTTGAGAAAACTAACCCTTTTCTATTTTCCAAATACACAATGCTCACAAAATTCTAGATCCATGCTTTTGAAATCTGAAAGCTTACCTTTAGACTTAAGAATTGACATCCCCTTCTCACTCATGTGGCCAAGCCTTGAGTGCCACAATTTTGCATCCACATCTGAAGTAGATAATACAGAAGGAGAATTGTTAGTAACACAATTACATAAATAGAGAGTACCTACTCTCTTACCTCTGGCCATAACAAGTGCACTCTTGGTCACCTTCCAAGATTCTACTGTGAGAGTTACTATACAACCCTCATCCCCTAACTTTCCTATAGAAATCAAATTTATCTTCAAGCTAGGAACATGCATAACTTCTCTCAACACCCATGTGTTGCCATTCTGCATTTTCAGTTGCACTTTACCTTTGCCAATAATCTTACAAGGCTCATCATCCCCTAGATAAACTATTCTAAAATCTCCATGGATATAGTCACAGAAATATTCCCTATTAGGGGTAGCATGAAAAGATGCACTAAAATCTAACAGCCAAGATTCTATATTATTATGCAAAGAGAATATTAAAGCATCTTGTGGAATACCTGCAACCTTTACTTCTTTTTTTTCATGCTGATTGTCCTCCTTAGGCTTTGACTAGCAATCTCTGCTTATGTGCCCCATCTTTCCACAATTCCAGCATTGAGGCCTTCTGCCATTTTTGGATTTTGATCTACCTCTCCCCTTAGACTTAGATCTTGATCTCCCTTTCTCACTCTTCTCTATTTCCCTTCCCCTGCTCTCAAAACTTAAAGCGTTCCTAGATGTCTCTTCTATGCTTTTCCTAGGAATTTCCTCATTCAAGATAACACTAACAACATCCTCTACTTTTAAAATATTTGATGCAGATGCAGTATTGCTAACTACCATTACTAAGCTATGCCAGCTTTCAGGCAAAGAACATAATATTAAAAGAGCTTTTATTTCATCATCAAATACAATTTTGATTGAACTTAATTGATTTACAATACCATGGAAATCATTCAGGTGATTAGATACATATCCACCTTCCTGCATATGCAAATTAAATAGCTGCTTCATAAGTTATACCTTATTAGAAGCTGAGGGTTTCTTGTACAAATTTTCTAGAGTAGTCATCAAATCTACCATTGTTTTTGCCTGTGATAAATTAGATATCACAGTAGATGCTAGACTCAGTCTTATAGACCCCAGAGCCTTTCTGTCAAGAACTTCCCATTCTTCATCCTCCATGTCTGTGGGCTTCTTTGCAATCCCACCTAACGGTAAGTATAGATCTTTCTGATATAGATATTCCTCTATCTGCATTTTCCAATGTTGATAGTTTTTGCCATTGAACTTCTCCATTCTCAATTTACTTTCATCTGCCATTGCTTCTCCCACTCAAATAGAAATCCCTACAGAAACTCCTGTGAGCAACCTATAATCAATACACACTACACAGATCTAAACCACCTGTTAGTGAACCTAAGCTTTGATACCAATTATTGGATATCAAACTCCAAACCTACAACCAAGGCTCTGATACCACTTGTTGGGGATCAACCAACAATATGATTACACTTATGAAAGCAATAAATTGCAGAATTAAATCAGATAGATAAGTAACTAGAATCAGATAATAGCAAAGAACAAGAGATACAAGAAACCACCCTGAAAACTTGTATTAAACTCTTTACAAAAGGAATATAATTGAAGAAACTTCTTTCTTCCACACCTCTCTCAGATGCACAAGATCTCTCTCTATATCTCTATCCCTCAAGAGCTCTCTCTCTCTCAAGTACAATTAACTCCAACAACTTAGATTGATACAACTCTGTACCATTCTTCAACATTCACATACAATGAACTACTACAATAATCACACTAAGCTAAGAAGATCTAATTCTACATATAGAATTAGGAGACTTGAGCATGCACTTACAACCAATAGTTAAGCCTCTTAAACAAGGGCTCTACAAACAATCTTAATAATAATAGAAACGCGAACTTAAGACTAAGACTTAAACTCATCATGCAAACACTCGGTTCTATCCTCATAAATAACATTCTAGATGCACAGGTAACCGACGCCGGTTCCTACCTACTTGCCTGTGACTGACATCGGCCAATCCTTTACCGATGCCTGTGTCTCTTAAACTGCACCAGACTGACATCGATCGCTCCTGACCGATGCCAGTGACTGTGTAAACCTATAACTTTGGTAATGCACTCATATGTGAAGCTTTTAGGCTCCACACCTTAACAAGGGTTCCACTTATGCCATATTTATAATGGCTTGGATAATAACTAACATTATTTTTAATCTATCTAAAACTTTCAAGCTTTGATAATGGTGGCTTGGGTGCAACTTGTGAATTAGCTTGAGCTTGGTTGAATTGAGAATGCAAACATGAGAGAGAAAATTATTCAAGATTTGAATACAAATGGAGGTAGAAATAGTTGAACTAAGTATCCTTTTGTATATTGATTTGATTAATTCAAGGTTTGATGGTGATTTTGGTTCTTTCCATAGTAATGGTGAGCTTATTACCTTTGAATTCAAAACACCCAACTATTGCTTTTGGCATTTGATTACTTTTAGAATTCAAATTTAATACTAATTTGATTTTGATTCACCATCAATTTAAGATTTGAAGCTAAAGGTTACCACTTATTGACATGTGTCATGCCACCTTAGATCTATCTAGGCACTCATGGGACTTAAATATGACTAAGCTACTTAGTCAACTCAAGCCTTGACATGTGGCACTTTTTGATTGCTCTCAGGCACTTGAGATGCATCTTAGTGTGAGTAGTCATTCATACTATGCCACATGGTATCTCTTTATTAATAATAATCTCTTGTGTGGGGCCCTATAATTTTTCTCAGTTGAAGGAATACCATGTGTCACTCTTAGAAGCAAACAGAGCCTTTTCTTGGCTAGGTGGCTCTCTCAAAGCTAATTAAGACTTTGATTTGATAAGTGCCACTTTTGAAATGCTCTAAATAACTATCATCAAATTTACATTAATCATGTGGCTTGGATGCATCCACATGTCACTCTCAGATATGATCTAATTGATCTTCATGATGTAATTTCATGGGCATGATAGGTGGAATCATTGCATAGGTTCAAGCTAGACACACATCACTTCAAAGGCAATTTTATTGATCTTGGATCATAGATTCATGGGAATGACATGTGACATATTCTTGTGGGTCTATTGGAGACACACATTACGTTAATAGGCCTTTAAAGGTGTTCTATTATATCTTTAGATAGAAGCAACATATGAATGACAAGTTTCATCATCATGTGGGTCCAAAGGAGATATGTATCATTCTCATGAAATTATCTTCATCATTCTCCCACTTTTCACTTTTGAAAGGGGTCTTAGATAATTATACACCATCAAGTCTTGATTAGATGGCTTGGATGAATCCACATTTTATTTTTAGATATCTTATGAGCTTTTTATTATATGTGATGTAGCATTGACATGCATCAGTCTCAAATGAATCTGAAGGGAACATGTAGCACTTTAGAAAGCTACTTGGGTTTGAATGGTCATGACTGAAACATGTGATGGTGTATCATAGGCTTTAGGATTAAAATGCGATGCATGGGGACTCAAATTAAATGGGATTACTCATGGGGATTAGGATATTGACACATAACATATGGATTTGAATTCTAATAGCTAACTACCTTGGGAGCTTTCAAGATGATTCCACATGATTCATAGGTTATGTATATTTCATCCAAGTGTTTTACATGGGGAATGATGAATCATTAAGTCTTTAAAAGGTTGGTGGGTGGACACTTATCTATTTTAGGTCATAACATTTAATTTGACATCTAGTGAGGTATCTCAAACTGCTACTTTAACTTTGACATCCTACGAGGCCAAGTGAGAAGTTAAGTTAGACTTTAGAAAATGTCAAATGCTTGTCACTAGTAAATTAAATAATTCTAAAGAAAAACTATATAAGTAAATTCTTTAAAAATAATATAAGGTTAGTTTATTAGGATTTGGTGAATCTTACATCTTGTGTGTTAATTAGAAAACTAGGTATAACTTCTTTGGTGAAGGTTTGCATGCACATTTAGAATCAATCCATGGTTAATTATTTTAAATAGAAACTTGAAGAAAACATGACATCCTTTAGATACTTCCAAATATTAATCTATATTTCAAGATGAATGATTAACCAAAAATTTATAGGAAGTATTAAATCAATTTTCTTATGTAGTTGACTATTTTAACAAGCTTAACATATTAGGCATGTTGGAAAATTAATCAAGGAGGGTCCCCATTATGGGAATAGTAGGTAGTTGAGCATCAACAAATGGTGACCTCTATGGGGAAACATTGAAAAAATTTAGAATCCATATCTTGTGTTCAAATATGAATAAAAAATTAGTCATCTCACTATGATTTTTAGTCAATATGAAAACTACTTTTTAGAACTAATGAAAGCTCACAAGCTGGAACTAGAGTTTAAACCTTGTAGACAATCATGCTATGTGTGTGATTTGAAGTTAATTAACCATTTCCATTGGGTTTATAAATGATACATTTAAATCTTCAAGACATTCAACATGAAATGACATAAGAATTATTTATATTTTGTATAATAATGCTTTACTAAGTTAGGGATACCTTTATATACACTTTAGGCCTTGGTCTCCTACTAGCCAGGTGTCCATAGTCCTAGTTGTGATTGCCTATATCACTATTCATAGAATATGAATCAGTTTATGATTTCAATTCATTGGTGTATCATATATATATTTTGTATACCTACATTCATAAACTAGCATGGCTGGGAACTAGAATTAACTGGGTGTAAGGATTGTGCCAAGATATAGTCTGAATGTTATTCACACTCAAATAACAAGTTATCTAAGGAAATTCATTTAATGGATTTGAGTGATAGTATAATGGTCCATATAGATTCAAAATATTTCTCAATCAAATGATCAATCATCTAAACTATGTTATAACCATAAAATAACTTAGGATTTTCACGAGAAGACTAGATTTTGATTAAGCCCACCTAGTTTTTCTAAATTCAAAAAATGCTAGTCTTCCAAACTTTGGAATACCAATGTTTAAGATCAGTAATACCTTCTTCCAATTTTAGGATCAGATTAATATAAATTTAAATAATGAATTCTTTTCCAGAAGAATTATTACTAAGATAAAGCACATGATAGAAAACAAATGCATGATAGGAAAGTAAAGCAAGAAAGGGAATTACAAAAAAGAAAAGTAGGGAGACAAATCAAAAAGAAATAAAGGACATACAAAGTGAAATATTATACTCCTACCTAATCTAATTATAAATAATCTTACTATCCTTCTGGAACTTATGATAGATTAGTAAAGAAGTAATGTTTTAAATACTACCCATTGACTAGCAAGGCTAAGTCATCCCCTTCCAAGTCTCTGAGTCTGAATGTATTTTCACCATCTCTACTACTTAATAAGGGCCAATCTAAAGAGTGAAATTGACATGTATTCCTTATTTCTCATGGGCCTTGTCCCACAATAGGACTAAGTCTAATATTTGAAACACTTTAATTTTGGCCCATTTATCGAACCATATTTTCACATCTTAATGCTTGCTAAAAATATGTAATGCTTCATCTCAATCATCCTCCATTTGGATTATGTTTAGTATCCTAGACTATACTCTTTCATAATCTTCCATGTACTCATCCATGAACTCATAGGTGGGTAGCTTCAACATGATGAGAGATATAGGTTTTTATCGATAGAATAGAAAAAAAGGGGATGTCTTGAGTTTCTATTTGTACTTGGTTCTATCTACCCATAGAGAAAATTTTAGTAGGGACTTCCATTATCTTGGTTTATTTTTTGTAGACTTCTTGATGGCATTCATCAATTTTTTTAGTGGATTCATCCACTCCATTACCCTGGGGGTAGTTATTTGGTTTGATGACTATCTGGTTATCATAGGCCCATTTAGTGAATTATATAGAGAGAAGGTTGGTCCATTGTCACACACCAAAAATAAGGTTGTCCCAAACTATGTAATGACATTTTATTCTATCAAATTTATGACATCGATGATTCTACTATTTTTGGTGGCCATTACTTTGGTCTACCTTATGTAATAGTCTATGGTAGTGAGTACAAATTTTTGTCACACCAAAGAGTTTAAATTGATTAATCCTATGAAGTTGAGGCCCCATTGTATTAATGGATTTTCCTCAATTATTGGTTAGAAAGGCATGGTTGCTTTTACTTCCTTTAGATTAAACACCTAAAATTGGTGGCATGTTCTCACATGAACATGTGTTCCTTTAAATATGGTTAGCCAATAATAAAAATTCCTCAATAGCTTATGTGTTTTGGTACACCCTGAAGGATGGCCACTTCCCAACTTGTCATGTAAACTATCTATGATTTTAGTGGCTTCATCTTTGGAGATACACGATAGATAAAATCCATAGTTTTTTTATAGAGGACCCCTCTTTTGATCATAAATTGATATGATCTTAGACTGAAGGATATTTTCTACTCTCTTTTGAGGTGTGAGGGGCACATTCCATGTAGCAAGTAATGGACAATGTATTTTTACCAATCTCCTCTAGGCACTTGATTTGCTTCAACCTAAAAAACATCAATTCAAGGGTTAGTGTTTGTAATGAGTTAGATAAGACCTTGACCTCTAAATAATTTAATATTTTTTATCTATAAATCTTATTCCTAAAGTTTTTCATCCACTTCCCTCTTCTTTCCCTGTGTTTGTTCTATCCCAACATCAATTTGACAAATAGATCATACACTATAGTATATGTCTTGTTTCTCATGATGTATTATCTGAATTTATTTATAAAATTCACTAGTGCATAATAATACTTATCCAAAATAGGATAATTCATATTGGTATTCTTCAAATTAGTTCTCATGAAGGCTATAGGGTGATTTTTTGTCTTCTTTCTATGTTAAGACAATAACAATAGTATGATAAGAAAAAAAAGAGTATAGATAGAAATATTTATTGAAATTAGGACTTATCAAGATAGGACATTGAAAAATAAAATATTTAATGTCCTAAAATGTTTTCTTTGCTTTATCCCTCCATGCTATCTTGGCATCTTTATTTGGCATGGCATTGAGTGGTCTCACAATCTTTATAAAAATAAAAATAAACTTTCTCACAAAGTTGATTTTACCAAAGAAAGATTTTAACTCATTTTTTGTTTTTATAAATTCTACCTTTGAAATTTATTTAGTCTTATTAGGTTTTATGGTCATACCTTCTTGAGTGATCACATGTCCTAAGAATTTACCTTTAGTCACATAAAAGATGATTTTATTGGGTTTTAATGAAATGTCATACCTTTTACACTTCTTCAATAATTATTCTAAATGCATCATGTGATATTCCTTATTTTTAGAAAAAACAATTAGATCATCCATGTAAATGATAATTCATTTACCTATTAATCCATTAAACAAGTGGTCCATCACTCACTGAACAGTTGATGCTATGTTGATTAGTCTGAATGACATCCATTTGTATGTAAACTTTCCCCATTTTGTGGTGAAACTAGTCTTCATTCTATCACTCTTATTTACCAAGACTTGGTTGTATCCTAAAAATCCATCTAGGAATGATATCATTTTAGATCCACTTACCAACTGTATGAATTCATCCAAAGATGGAAAACAATAATTATCCTTATTTGTGGATATGTTCAAATTCAAAAAATTAAAACAAAGTTAGATTTATCCATTCCTCTTCTGAATAGGCATGAGGTTGGTGACCCATGTCAAGTGACTTATGGGAAATATTATCCTTGCATCAAGAAATTTCTTAACTTCTTTGTAAATTAGTGGTTCCAATATTGGGTTTAATGGTCTCTATCTTTGCCTAAAAAGTTTATAAGCTTATTTTAATGGGATAGTGTGAGTGATCACACTAGTGTGAAATATATTGAGGTCATCATGTGATGAGGTAATAACATCCTCAAATATATGTAAAAGGACAACATAAGTATTTAACTCTTCATCAACAAAGACTATACCAGTGTTGAAATTCTATTCATTCCTAGGATCTCCCAAGTTCACTTGCTTGTAATCCTTCACACTTACTTTGGGCTTCTTGGATTTAGTCTCTTGCTTGTCTAGATCAAAAATCCTTTCCAAGGAAATCATGCATTTGGGGATTAAATTATCTTTAAGTTGGATTAATCCATCTTCATTATCCTTTAAATATTGTATAGGACTTTCATCTTATTCATCAATGATATGATATTTGAATACAGTAGTATTGCATATGAAATCAATTATTCGTTGGTTATCATCACAAAATTGGAAGTGATTGATGTTATTTGTCATAAATGGGAATTAAATTATCTCCATAGTGAATTATTATAGGTTTAAGGCCTATGGAGGCACCAAGTTCATTACTGCTAAGCTAGAGTATCTACCAATTGGTTCTGTTACATAGGCAAGGAAACAATATTGAAAAATTCAAAGTATTCAATTAAATCCAAAGCTCTAAATTTATACTTTATTAAAAAAGAAATATTGCATTGATATTTTATTATAATTTTATTAATTACTAACCTATAATCACCATAGACTATAGATTATTTAACCTTAAGTTTAATTTCAAATTGAAGTCCTAAATGAGAGCTTCATATTCTATTAAATTGTTAGTACAAGAGAACTATAATATATAAGAGGATAAATACTAACTTACTTTAGGATTAATTATCATAATTATAATTCAAAATCCTTGTTTAAATCATGCATCATTAGAATGTATTATCCATGGACCTTTGTTTTGTTCCTTCATGCTACAACCTGTAATAATGTTAGTGGTTTCCAATGTATATAAACCCAAATTAAAGGACTCGTAGTTTAACTTCTCATTATTGGAATTGTATTCTATGATCATATATTTCATCTTGGGTTCTTGGTAAATCTTGAATTTATCGGTCATCCCATGCCAAGGTAGCCACATGTAAGAGCAATCCATGGACATGTATCCATTCAAGGATTTAATCTAGTCATGACTAAGTGGCAACCCATAAGCTTTAGGTATGTCATTAACCTAAATGTTGAAGAAATATTGTATGTAAGGCTCATGAGATAGTTAAATATGGATGTTCAATAATTCACTTATTAATTTTACTCTTAACTTGTCTAAATGTAGAACCACCTTCTCAAATTTAACTAGGTTTAACCACAATTTTTCATAAATTCCTAGAATCATAATATTAGTTGAAGCACCAAATTCAAGTAAGAAATTATGGATAATCTTACCAAAAATTCTAATATTTAATATGAATGGTGGAACCTCATGCTTAATTTTATAAATTACCACATTAGCATGGGCTTGTTTAGTCTTTTTGGAGCTAAGATTTTCATTCAAGGATTTCGACAACAAATCACATTGTTTAGTGATTTGTGTGAGTTTGTGTAATGTTATATTTGCCTTAATATTCCTCATGTCTTCTACTATGTTGTATCCATAATTTTATGTTGTGTAGGGGGAATATATTACTAGATAACTCTCCTTTCCTTTGGGGTGTGGAGGATTATTATTTATCCTACTATCAGGGAGTGTGTTTGTCTTATTAGGTGGAGTGGAGGTTGATAGGGGTGGGTTTTGACCTTTTATTCTTAGGGGTAGTTACTTCATTAGTACTAAAGGAAAGAATGTATTTCCTCAACATTTTATTTAGGTTAATTCTCATTTTGGTTAGGAAAGTCATGAGTTTTAACCATGAGAACCAATTTAGGTGATCTAGAAGCATCATTAGGGTTATCAGAGCCTTTATCATTATTTTGATCATTGGGGTTCATGACAAATCCATCTATCTAGCTCTAGATGGATTTGAATGCATGAAAAAACTTCACATAATATAGCTCTCCATGTCTAATTGTATTGTGCACTTAGCACTAGTTGGGCAAGGCCATCTCACAAATATTCATCTCAGGTAATTTGCTCAAAGGGGGATCACTATTGTTGATAGAATTATTAAAAGGTCTATTATACCTTCGGAAATTATAATGCTGATTTGAACTCTCACCCATGTTTCCCATTTGTTTCTTGAGATCCAAGAAATCATTAGCAAGTTTTTAGATAGTTCTTTCTATTGAGTCTAAATGCCCCTTTAGATGTTTTGGGTTTTTGATTTGGCTAGTATCTTAGACATTGGTGTTGTTTATAGGTACCATTGCTTGATTATTTTGGGGATGTGCCTAAAAACATGCTTGGTTGAAGTATCCAGGATATTTTATAGGTATGGCATTACTCAAAGGCAATTGGTTGAGAACTAACAATTGGTTCAAGGCAAGCTAGTTTTGATTCATGTTAGGGATGGCATTTAGAGTAGGCATAGTGGGATAAAAAAAAATATACCAAAGGTAGGATGTCTTTGTGAGTGAATTTAATCTTAAATATGTATAGCCTTATCATAGGTTAAAGGACACATGTAAATACCCATGGCTCTCCTCAAGAAGATGTATATCATTCAGTCCAAATCATTCTTGTATATTTCTAGGGCTAAATCATTTGTAGACTTATATGATGGGGCTGTTAAGGTGTACATATTTTTAAACCTAGCATTGAACATTATGATTGGTTCTTTCAAGTCATTTTTAAGGGTGGAAAACTATTGGTATACAACTCTTAGACTAACTACCCTTCTAAATTGGGTAATAAATGTATGATTAAATTAACCCCATCTTATGATGAAATATTTAGGTAAGTTAAGGAACCAACCATAAGTTGTATCCCTAAAGGTGAAGGGAAAAAGGTAACATGACACATACTCATGAATCACATTGAGTTTCCTTAAATACGACTTTTATGTCTTCACATTATCTTCAATGGTCTCTCTCCTAGTAAGGGTAAAGAGAGATAGGCACTTTTCTAGATTTCTAGGTAGATCATGTATGGGCCTAGGGACATTGATGGATGATCCAACTAACCATGCCATGATTAAAATGAGAGTTTATAAATTTTGGTTAGATGGGAAATTTGGTTAGGTCCTAGACTTATTATGTATATCTCTATTAGTTTTTTACCTCATATGGGTTTCTAAAGATGCTAAAGGGGTTTTGGATTTAGATCAAGAGCATATTCTAATCCTAGGTAACTCTAGGATGTGGGATGGGTACTAAGAGAAAATGATCTCTAAATATGACCTCACAAGTGGTAAATATCATAAATATTAATGAATGTTTGACATACAATCTTATATCAAGCAACTCCACCTTGATCTTTGAGGATATTATCTATGAAACCTCAAATTCCTCAAGACCTACACAAATATTGTTAGCTTTACACATTAACCTACAAACACTAGTGTTAAGTCAACACATTGAAGTGTTTATATACCTTATTTAAAAATCCAAGAATTTTTACACAAATTGAAGCACAAATATATGAAAAGGTTAACTTAAATCCATGGAAATTATAGAAATTAAGATATCAAATACCTAGATCCAGTACCAATAATGTCTTAGAGTTTGATCTTAGAATAAATGTCCATTTTTCAAAAAAATATATACCAAAATTTATACATATGATCAAAATAACCTTTAATATGTGTAAATAATAGTGTATTTTACCTATATTTTCATGAATTTAAGAAAATATCTAGATGTTTTTACCAAATTTGCATAAATAAACACTAACTTGATGAAATATTTCAAAGTAAATATTTATGTAAATAATGTAGATCCTTAGTGTTCTTTAACAATATTCCTATAGTTTGAAGCAATTAATCATGTATATAATTAAGTAAATTACAATTTAACAAAGATGCATGAAAATAGTTGCATAAAGCCCTCCTTCTAGTGCTAGATAAATACCCTTCTTGTTGATGCACATATTGTGCTCCGTGTGTCACTAGGGAATAAGGGGAAAGTGAGAAACTTGATTTTAAGTCCTGGAGTAACTTGGGGCTTAATTTTTTTTATACAAATATTTCTAAAAATATCATAAATAGCAAAGATATGGAGACTACTTTAAAAAATTTCAAGCAAACCCTACTATAGGGACAACAAATGTTTACATAGTGACACTTTTCTTGCTAATCTTTGTGAATTATCTTAATATTTTCGAATTACTACCCAAAATACAAACACAAATGGGTATTTATATCATGATATAAAATAGAGTAGTTCATGGGTAGATCCAAGAGTGAGTAGGGTAGGGAAAAAAAAAAATTTACTTAAGATGACTAAAGATATCAATTTTTCTATCATCTAAAGTAAAATATATAAAAAAATAGTATCTAAAAACTCTAGCATAAATCTCAAAGTTAAATAAATTTAGTTAAAGCTTTAAAGGAAGGAAAATGCATATGTTTAACAACATACTTTGATTAAAATTTCTCAATCACAATAAATTGAATTACACATTTAGATTCAAATGAAAAGAAAGCATAGCAAGAATATTATCAATTTTATCAGCCTAACATTAAGCTCAAACTAATAGATGAGTATATGAAATGTAATTTCCAAATTAGTTTGCAGAAAGGAAAATATTATTCATCTAAGAATCTAAAAGTTTATAAATTATAGAACATACAAAAGAACACAACAAATAGACTCTCAAATTCTTTGGCTCTTTATATTAATTTTGATAATAACTATTTTCTAATTTAAAAATGAGGGAAACATCCATATTTATAGGATTCAAAATTTCTAAGACATGTTCAATTGGGCCTAAAAAGGCACCCAATATAACAAGTGGCTTAAAATGCCCCATAACAATAGAATATTATACATTTGATTTTACAAGTTAAAACATAATATCCTAAGGGCCTTGAGGTGGTTGTTGAAATTTTTGATCCTATTTTGGTTGTTGTCTTTGCTTATTCTCATCTTTTTATTTATTCTAAACCTATACACATGTTTGGTAGTCTTCATTTATCTAAGAGAAGTCTAGGATCATAGGCCTAAATAGGTCTAGTATATCTTGGATGATCCTACCATGTTCTATTAGTATTGGCCTTAGTGATTCCTCAATTTCATTCACCTTCTCCAACCTTTGATTGGGAAATGCCACAATGTTTATTACCTTCACATCAGTATTAACACGAGTCACATCTTGCTATAATCGAGCAATAAAAACAATTTTTTTTAATAAAATCTTGTTCATCCATGACAATGTCATTTGGCTTGGTTACCTTGGTAATCATGGCATCCTTTTGTATAAAAGAAATATTGAATTCAATTTTTTCAAATGATGTATTTTCATGCTTAAGCGGATCCAACCATGTTTTAAAAATCCTCCTCCTATTCATGAGGATGGTCTCTGCAAGAATAATGTCTTCAAAAGGTAGAACCTTGAGGTTAGGAAACTTATTTCTTCTTTCCACTCTAGCCAAGTTTTCCAACTTAGTGTCATAGTGGGTAAGATTTTGGTCAATTATAATGACCAATTTGGTTTGATTTATCTAATTTTCTTTCCTTTTTTTCATTAGGTTGTACAAGCTAGAGACAATAATGATAAACATAATTATTGAATTAAAGTGCCCTTTGAAATAGTAGGCAATGATTTCTCTTTCAATCTTTTAAATTCCTTCCTACATCCCTTCATTAAGTAAATAGTAGACACTACCTATGTTTTCACTAAGGATATAGTGTCCTCTACATACTCTTGTACCTCTTCAGGGTCAACCTTCCATTTTTTAATCAAGGTGAAGAGGGGATCTTCATTTTCATGAATCATTGTAGATCTTAAATATGGATGTTCCACTTGTCTTCTTACCACCCTTTTCATGGTGCCAATATCATCATCGAACCTCATGCCAATTTTGGTTTTAGTTTGGCTTATCTGATGCCTTCCTTGCCTTATTATCTACATCATGTCCCTCACCCAATTTTGGGTGGCTATAGATGGTACCTATGTGAGAGGTTGTTGTAATGGGGTTGCCTAGGTAGAGGAGGAAGACACCAAGGCTATGGTAGGGATATACAAACTAGTTGGATCTAATTACCCAAGTGGATAAAATAAAGATTTAATAGGGCCCATGTTAAGTATGAATGAAGGAAATGTTGGAGGCCCAATCATTTTGGTAGTTTCAATGAGAATGAATGGATTAGGTAAGGCAAGTATCTTTGAGATGCATTGTAATGGCTTGGTGGATGCGAGGGTGCCAAGTGCAAGTGATTCACTAGAGGTGAAGGCCTAAGAATGAGTAGAACACATGTAAAGGCTACCACTAGTGCTTTGTGAGGTTGACGGAGGTGTAATGCTAAAATTGGCATAGGAGATGAAGTGGGGAATGGTTCCTCTAAAGGAATTAGTGGTAGGGGATGTGAACATGGAATTGAGAGTAGTAGTAGAAGTTGGATTAGTTGTAAATGTACTAAAAAATAGGAAGTAAGGAAAAGGTGTTGTACTTATTGAAGGAAATTAGGAAAATAATGGAGGGGGTAATGCTCATCTCATGATAACCTTGGGAGAATTCTTCCTTGTGTAGACATTATCAATAGTTCTCCCAATGAATGCCTATAGTTCCTTCATTGAGAATTTAATTCTTTGTGGGGATCCTTCAAGATCAATAAAATTTGGTCTAGATTGGTCCAAGTTTTATGTTTTAGCTTTTTTAAAGATGTGGAGATAAGTGAAGGCCCTTGAGAAGGGCCAAGTTAGCCACTAGCTTCTCCTATCTCAAATCTTGGTGGCATTTCTTGTCCAATTTTATTGGCTTACAATGGAGGCCTATAGGGTCTACTCCTAATGAGAGGAACATTATCCTCTTGTTCCTTTTATTCTTTCTCCTCATAGTCTATATTAAACATGATCCCATGAGTTCATGGGAGTTGAGGCTTTACTATGTTATATTTATTCTTCTCCCTATCAAGCCTCATTTCTAGCTCAATATTATTCTTTATTGCATTCCTTAGGACTACTTCATTATGCATTATGTCCTTTTAAATCCATTCATACAACTCTTCTTGGTGTTCATATTCCATAATCACATCCCTTTTGAACTTACGTAGGTGCTTGGCAATGAGTTGGTTTGGATCCCACATCCTAAAATCAACTTTGGGTAATAGGTAAGAATCCCTATGCCTTGTAGCCATTATATTGTCTTATAATTTAATTATCTTGGTTCTCCCCATATTATAAAGAGCATTGTGTGGGGTTGTCTTTTTATTCCTCTTGAAGACATCATCAACACCATGTAAGAGTTGATAATCCATCTCCTTAGCTAACTTCATAGGTACATACCTAGGGAACCTAAGGAGATCTACCATCACCCCTTCCATCTGAATGATTGTGTGGTTAGGTTATAAATAGAATATACCCATCTCTCTTAATATCTATCTAACTTCTAGTGCCTGAAGTAGTGAACATGCATTGTAGAATATGTCTAGGGCATAAACTCATCTCACTCTAGAGAGAATGTCTTTATTATTAATTGTGCAGTCACACATATAACATATAATAAATAGCTCATCATATAAAATAGAACCCCTTTTTGATAGGTATCATGTATGGTATAGACTAGGTTATTACTAATGATATTCGTAAGTGGATCTACTAATCTTCTAGAATTATTTTCAATAATGGGATAAATTTTATATCTACATACCCAATGTGAGAATTGTTAAATATTCTATTTATTAGGGAGAGGCCAATCCTAAATCATTTTTTAATTATGAAATGAGTATATTCTATTAGTCTTTTGTGAAGATTCTAGTTGGGTTTTTTACCCATGAATCTAAGACTATTTCTAACATTTATGCCTTGTATTAGTTATCAGTAATGTTCTAGTTATAGTCCAATTATGGTAGGGATAGGTCATAATATTTTTCAAAACTTGGCCTTACAATGAAGACAATTAAAAACCCTTGATTCATTGACTTGACCAATCCATATTCACATCTCAACCTCCTAAAGAGGCCAAAGACCAAGTTAGCACATGGCATGACCTCTGGTTTCATTGTAGCCTTATGAAGATTGGCATCTTAGATTTCAAGGATATATTAAGATAGCTAAATAATTTGGGGCATGGTTTCAGATTCATTAATATCCATATCTCCCTCAACATTGTAATAGACACTACTATAATGCATGTCCCCTGAGTTTATGGTTTTGGGGATGAACTCTAGATCTATTAACACAATTTAATTTCCATATTGAAATAGAAAATTCACTTATAAATGCAATGCTCTTACCCATAGTGGAGGGTTCTACCTATGCAATATTTGCAATGTCATTGATAACAACTAACATTATTTTGTAACTATCTACAACTTTTGAGCTTTGACAATGGTGGCCTGGGTGAAATTTTTGAATTATCTTGAGCTTGGTTGAATTGAGAACATAGATATCAGATAGAGAAAATGCTTTAGGATTTGAATATAAATGTAGGTATCAATAGTCAAATTTGGTATCCCTTTTTACATTGATTTGATTAATTCAAGGTTTGATGGTCATTTTGGTTCATGATATATTAATGTCAAACTTGTCACCTTTGCATTCAAAACACCTAAACTATTGGTTTTGAGATTTAATTACTTCTATAATTCAAATTTAGAGTTGATTTTATTTTGATGCACCATCAATTTTAGCTTTAAAGCTAAAGTTTTCTAACTTTTGACACATGACATGCCATGTCAAATCTAGCTAGGCACTTGTGGGACCTAAATATCACTAAGCTACTTAGTTAGCTCAAATATGCACATGTGGCACTTTATGATTACTATTGAAACCTTGGGATGCATCTTAGTGTGATGAGTCATTCATACTATTCCATGTGGCATCTCTCATTCATGGAAAGCTTTTAGGTGAGTCCTTTTAATTTTGGTTGGTTGTGGAAATGCCATGTGTCACCCTCAAAGGCAATTAGAGGCTTTTCTTGGCCATATGGCTCTAGGAATGTCAATCATAATTTTACTTTAATAGGTGGCACTTTATAAAGGCTCTAAATAGTTATCATTGAGTTTACATTAATCATGTGGCTTTTATTCTTTCATGTGTCACTCTCCAAGATGATCTGGTCAATCTTTAGGATGGAACATTTTGGGTATGACAGGTGGCATCATCTCATAAGTTCAAGCTAGACACATATCACTTTAGAGGTAATTTTATTGATCTTGGGTAAAAACTTCATGGGAATGACATGTAACTTCATCTCATAGGTCTAGTGGGACACATGTCACTTTGATAGGCCTTCAATGGCATTTTAGTGGAGATATAAGTAGTGCAAGCATGACAAGTATCATCAATGCATGTGTCCAAAGGGGACACATATCATTCTCATGAGATTATCTTCTTTACTCTATCACTTTTCACTTTTGTAATGGGCCTTAGATAATTATACACCATTGAGCCTTGATCATATGGCTTAGATGCATCCATGTGTTCTTTTTATAGCTCTCATGAGATTCAAATCAAATGTGATGTAACATTAACATGTATTAGTCTTGGACAAAAATAAAGGGGACATGTGACACTTCAAGAAGATTCTCAAGTTTGGATGGTCACACTTGAGACATGGGGCAGTATCTCATGGGATTCAAGATTGCAATCGGATACATGGTTACTCATATTGAATGAGATTAATCATGGGGATATGACTTGACATGTAGCCTATGGATTTGAATTCCAATAACTAATCACTTGCAAACTTTTTGGATGACACCACATGGTTTGTGGGTTGTGTATATTTTATCCAAGTATCTTTCATGGTGCATAATGAATTTTTAAGTCTTTGTGAAGGATAATGAGGTGGACACCTATCTTCTTTGGGTTTCAATATTTAATTTGACATCCAACAAGGCATCTCAAACCACTACTTTAAATTTTATAATTTTTGAGGCCAAGTGAGAAGTTAAGTTAGAGTTTGGAAAACATTAAATAGATATCACCAATAAATTAAACAAGTCTAAAGAAAAAATACTCAAGTAAATTCATTAAATAGAATATAAGGTTAGTTTAGTAAGATTTGGTGAAGCTTGTAGCTCACATGTTGATTGGAAAATTAGGTAGAACTTCTTTGGCGAAGGTTTGCCTACACATTTATAAAAATTCCATGGTTAATTATTTTCAATTAAAACATAAAGAAAACTTGCAATAATTTAAATACTTCCAAATATTAATCTATATTGTAAGATGAATAATTAACCAAAAATTACTATGAAGTATTAAATCAATTTTCTTATGCATTCAAATTTTTTAACAAGTGTTGTAAAATTGAGCAAAGAGGGTCCCCATAAAAGAAATAGGGTGTATTTGAGAATCAACATAACCTTCATCACAAAACTCATTAACCAATATATCAATTCAAAACAATTAATTTTTATGCTTTTATTTACGAAGACCTAGTTAATCCTATCACAATATTTTTTAATATCTAACTTTATTTTCATCTGTCTTTTCTTTGATTTAATTGAATGTATAATCTTGTGAGCCATAATTAATTATCCAAAACATAAGTATTTATAACAAACCATCCTTTTTTAACATAAAAACTAGAAAGTAATAATATGATTATCCTTTCTTCTATTTTCATTTAAATAAGTTTGTACACCATATTGAATAAATAAATTTGTTTAGAATAAACATATATAGTAAATTTCACGTTTAGAATAAACATATATAGTAAATTTCACGTTTAGAATAAACATACATAGTATATTTCATATTTTTTTGGATTTATAAAAAATAAATATATTTCAAAAACCTCAAGGAACACTTTAAAATATTTACCACACCAATAATGTATAACCTATTATATCTTATTTTAAAAAAAAAAATTACATAATGTATTCATAAAAGTATTGTTATTATCTCCTTCTATTTGATGCAAAATAACCCTTATCTCCTCTTCAATAAAAATATTTGTTAATTCCTTATTTGTTATTTATATAATCATTTATTGAATGGATATACTAAAGATATTCATATATTATTATTTATTTACATCTTCAAAAAAAATATATCATTGAAACAATCTACCTCCACTTTTTTAATCACTTCAAGTTTTGTCAGAATTGATACATATCTTACTTTTATCTTAATAAATATAATATTCAACCTTCAATCCATTACTTATTGGTGAAATAACTATGTATTTTTATCCACTTCATTTATCCAATTGTAATGTATTTTTTTCCTCCATAATATTCACTCTTTGAGATAAACTTCCTTCTATTTTTCTATAAATTTATCTTCCTTCTACTACCTTTCTACCATCATAAGATAAATTTAATTTTGTAAACTTACTAGTTGGAATTACTCTTCCAAACTTTATTTTTCCTTAAATATATTATAAGCACATTATTATTCCACTAATTAAGGAAAAATTTTAACTAGTTAGTTTTTTTGAAAATTTTAACATTTTTGATGCATTTGTAGATTCAAAACTAGCCCACTAAACCTTAAATCTATCCTCACAATAAGGATTATTCAATCACAATATTTTAAATTTTAAATTACATATTTTTAAATACTTATCTATTTTGATAGATAAGGTAATAATATTATGATCTAAACCTGATACATTCATAATAGTAGACTTAATAATCTTATTTATGATTAAGAAACTTTGATAAATTAATATCCTCTCCAAAATATCTAAAATTTCACTAAATCCTTTTCAATGTGGACACACATTTTTATGGAGGACATAACTTTTAGTCTCAAAATTGATTTAAACTTGTGTGTGTGTGTGTGTTGAAGAGGATAATACAAGCTTGACCATATTTATCTAGTTAGGATAATTAACATATATTTTGAATGTTATAAGTGATCATTTAAGGGTCTAAAATTGTATTTAACAATTTATTAGAAATTTTAGAATATTAATAATTAAATATTTTTTAAATAGACATGAAAATAATATAAAATTCATCCATTAGTATTAATTTTATGTGTACAAGATAAGTGGATATTTTTAGGCTCGTCTCAGTGTGCATGTAAAATTTTCTAAAAATAATATGGTGAGTGAACTCTAGGTATCATTTTTATTTATTTATATTTTCATTTTACATGTAAAATCTAGTTTTAATTTGAGATATATTTAAAAAAATATTTAATTTCTTAATTCATTCATGAAGAATCAAGGAATTCTGGTAAAATTGTGCCTATTAAAATTTTACTTTTCTAGTTCTTATTTTCATCATCTAATATCAAAATAGGTTCAAGTCTTGGAGGTAATATATTTTTTTAAAAATTTTAATAGGTTTTGAAATAATATTTAGGAGATTTTTTTAAAGAATAGGTGTAAAATATGGAAAGAGGATGAGGATGAATTTCACAGATGAACGAAACCATGCAACAACTACAAAGTCAAGTGGAATAAATGACTGTAATTATCACACATCAAATAAAAATTCAAGATGAAGATGAAATAGAGGAATAAATATACCATGAATAATAAATTAAGATATAATATGGAGAACAATAACAAACATACTTAATTAAAGAAATGGTGGTTAGGGTTGTATAGGGAAGGAAGAAAGGAATTGAGGTGGAATTTTTAGTGTATGGAGGTAGTTTAAAAAAGAGGTATTGATATAAGATAAATAGTATAAATATTTGTTTATAATGTAAAAGTATGTAAGAATAAAATAAATTAAAGTTTTTCATGCACATAATTAAAGGGTCATGCAATGATTTGGTGGGATCACTACAGAAAGAGAAACAAAGAAAGGATGTACAAAATATCAAGACTTTGATCAAGATGGAAAATAATATGATAAATAAATTTATTATTTTATATTATTTACAAACCCTCTACATGAATTTTAAAAATTTAAGGAAAAAATATCACAATTTAAAATACTATTTAGTTTATTTTTACAAGCTATCCATACGAATGGAGAATGATAAAATATAAGAACAAAAGGTTTTAAGTTATGTAAATGGTTTAAATTATTATATTAAATATGGACTGAACATGCATATAATTAATATCATGCAATAACCTTACCAGTAAGCTTTAAAGGTAGAAAAAATAATAATATAATGTTTTTATAAGATAAACTAGGCCAAAAAGGCAGACACTCATTTCTACAAAGGGGATGGGTGGGTTTAAGCACTCTATATGAGAATAATCCCATGGTATGGAAAATTAAGGTCAGAATATAAAAGAGTTTAAAAATGAAAAAGAGGTTTTTGTAGAGACAAACTCTGTGGTAGTAGTAGAGGATAGAATGGTCTACGTAGACCTTATCTTTATTAAAAATGTGAAGAAAAAGGGTATATATCATTTGATTTATTGAGGTATCATCAATAATAAATGAGTAAATAATATTATCCCATAGATAATTTGGTTGAGTATGAGATTGAATAACAAAATAAATAAGTTAAAATAGACATAGGAAAAAATATCATGATGAGGAAAACAATGATAGCTCCAAAGAAATAATAGATGTAAGGTAGACAATGTGGTGATTCATGGTCGTATATAAGTTTTTTTAAAGGTGTAATTTAGGAGGTAAGCCATGTAAAATAATTATTGATGGTTTTAGTTGTGAAAATAAGGTTTATAAATATATAGTAGAGAAACAAGGTTTGTAATGTAAAAAATATCCATATCCTTATCGAATTTCATGGTTAAAAAAGAGAATAAAGTTACAATAGGTAAAAGGTGTTTAATAAAAAAAATTATAGGTAAAATTATAGAGATTAAATATGATGGGATGTTATTCCAATTTATTAAATCCATGTGAATTTAGAATACTATGACAATATGACAGAAAAATAATTCATGATGGAGCAAAGAATACATATACTTTTTTTAAATATGGTATAAAAGTAGTATTATTACCTCTTGAATAATAAGGGAATATATATAAATTATGTGTTACAATAAATAATTTATTGAATCCATAAAGATGGAATGATTTTTTTATGAATTAGTAAAAATAAAGAAGATAGAGAAGT
This sequence comes from Torreya grandis, assembly GCA_037957365.1. Taxonomy (NCBI): domain Eukaryota; kingdom Viridiplantae; phylum Streptophyta; class Pinopsida; order Cupressales; family Taxaceae; genus Torreya; species Torreya grandis. The sequence goes on from JARHVA010003919.1 coordinate 938,804, forward strand.
TGTACAAATACTAGCAGAAGATTTAGAAGTATTGAAATAATTTGTAGATGTTATACGTGATGAGTTCATAGATGTTTTATCACCAAATATGCACATTAAAAATCATATGTATTTTATTATAATATAAACTCTATTAAATTAATCAACTCATAGGATGATTTCAATTAAAAAATTCAAAGATGAATAAACATGTTACTGCGTTTGTGAGAAATGGTATAGTGATTGAGACCATAAGTCCTTCTGCAACCCCAATCTAGTTAACTCCAAATAAATATGAAACATGGGGGATGTATGTGGATAATATATTAATCAATAAAATTATCATCAAGTTAATATTTCATATACCTCACCTAGATGATATGATAGATGTGCTAATAGGAGAAAAATACTTTACTAAGATTTATCTATGGAATGGCTAATTTAGATTAATATATGTAAGGGAGATGAATGGAAATCATCATTTAATTCTATAGATGGATTATATGAGTGGATAGTTATACAATTTGTATTATCCAATGCACCCAACACATTTATGAAGATGATGAACATAATTCTACTAGATTACATTGATAAGTCTATGGCAGTTGATTTTGATGAATTTTTTCTATTTAGTAAGAGTAAATATGATCAATCAAAGGATTTAAGAATGGTGTTATAATTATTACAAAAGTAAAAGTCCTATGCAAATATTAATAAATGAAATTTTATGTAAAAAAATTGTATTCTTGGGATTTAAAGCTTTAGAAGATGGTGTAAGAATGGATGAAGAAAAAGTAGACACAACTATTGAGAGGCCTACTCTAAGAAGTATATAAGAGGTAATAAGTTTCTATTATTTAGTAAATTTTTATAAAACATTCATTAATAATATTAGTGGTATTTTTACACTAATGAAAAATTAGATGAGGGGAAATAACTTATATGGATAAGGGTAACAATAAAAAATATTTAAATTTTTGAAGAACAAGGTGACAAAAAAATATTTTTTAGTATTACTAGATTATAAAAAAAGTTTCTCAAGAAGATTTTTCTGCTTCACATGTGGTATTTATGTTAAGTCAACAAGGAAGTTGAATAACATATTTCAGTGTGAATTGAAAGAAGTATTTAACATTTGATGTCGAACTTTTTTCCATTGTACAATAACTAATACACTAGACATATTATATGGTGCCTAATGATATTATTCTATTCACAAACCATGAGGCATTGAATAGTTAGAAAAATGATGCTTTGATCAATTGAGTGGCACTGTTAAATACTATGGTGAGTGAAGTAGTTATATTTTAATTTGTTAAGGAATTTATGATACTAATCCAAATTTTGGGAATACAATTGAACAATTCACAAATCCATTAGAAGGTGGAATAGGCAATATTCATGGTGAATATCTTATTTTTTATGGATATATACTTTATGTAAAATAATATTTTTTTTGGTTGGGTGCATGAGAGAAAATATTATAAGAGATATACACAGTAGTGGTTTAGGTTAACACTTTGTTAAAAATAAGACAATATATTTAGTGGAAGATAATTATTTTTAGGAAAATATGAAGAGATACATGGAAATTTATGATTCACAATTTCAGATATACTAGGCAGATAAATTCCATGCATGAAGCATAAGGTTGTACATGGCATTACTAGTACCAAGAGGATCATGGATAACATTGAGTATGAAATTCTTATTAGGGATCAAAAACACAATAAGAGGTAACGATTAAATTTATATTATTTTATACAATTTTATAAGGTGGTTAATTTTATTAAATGTATGAAAACCAATTATGATAGTAGAGTATTAGATCTATTTTTTTTAAAATATTGGGATATTGCATGGTATTCCAAAAACCATTAAATAATGAAAAAAATTATAAGTAATTTATTTATGGATATATGGAATAATTTTGGAGCTAAAATACAAATAGATATTTAATAAAACCCACAAATATATGGAAAAATAAAAATAGTAAACAAGAGCTTGGGTAATTTGTTGAGATGAATAGTTAGAGAGAAGCCAAAGCAATGGGACTTGGTTTTACCACAAGTTATGTTTACATATAAAATTTTTGTGAATATATAAATATTTAAATTACCATTTCATATTTTTAATTATTTAAATCATATGGGTATCTTATATTTAGTGTAGTTACAAATTGCAAAGTAAGTTAGTGATGATGCAGAAACATTTGTAGAGCACAATACAATTACTCCAAGAATAACTAAGAATAAAGGTACATGAAATAAATGAAAATGACAGGAAAACAAAAAATGTAAAAAGAAGGAAAAATTTATTTGAATAAGGATATTTGGTGATGTTATATTATATAGAGTATATATTTTCCCAAGGAACATACAATAAGGTGAAGTACAAGAAGATTGGTATGTACATAATTGTGAAGAAAATAAATGACAATGCTTATGAGGAAAGATTAAAAAATAATTTTAATAATTTTATAATATTTAATTTTTTATATTTATATTAATTTAAATAATAAATTTATTAATGGTAATAAGGTAAATAATTATATTGGAAGTAACTTTTACTAAGGAATAAGAAAAGATAACATGGGTTCTATATAAGTAGATAGTGAACACAAAATAAGTAAAGTATAACATGTATTTGGTATAGTGGGAAGGAGTAAAAAAATAAGATAACACTCTAATTTCAAAATGGGAGTTTAAAAATATTAAAAATAATAAATGGCATGAGTATAATCATGTAAATTCATAAGATTTGAGTTATTTTCAACCAAAGGAGAATGGTGTAGATACCTATCTTGTGTACGCCTTAACATTTGATCTAAGAATCCATTTGAGATATTAAGTTTTTTTAATGAATATATAATAGGTTAAAATTATTATATATATGATTTATATATCAAGGTTATATTTCCATATACTTTAAATTCCATAAGTATACATCTAAGTGTTAAAATTTACATATTGGTATTTTTCTATAATTTTGAAAATTTTAAAATTAGATATATTTGTAATAAAAAATGAACATGTTATTTAATAAATAAATTTTTAATAATTTGGTGTGTATATTATTATTTTATTTTTTATGCGCATTAGATTTTTCATGTAAAATTTATAACAATAAAAACTACTAAAATTAGTAGGGTCAATTAACTCTATATATAGTTTTTAATTTTTTTTCTTTTTTAAAATCTTGCACATTAATTACAATTTTGAGTTCATATTTATTTAAATAATCTAATGTAATGTTTGTAATTCATTTATGATTAATAAATAAATATTAACACTCAATAAATTCTTAGAAAATTTTTCCTATTCGAATTTTACTTTACTAGTTCCCAGTTTCATCACTTTTGCTACATATCTATTAGAAACATTAAATAAAAATATTAATATTATTTTTTATGTGTTTTAATTTTTTATTAAGGTTAAAGGGGTGATTTTTTTGAACTAGGGTGTACCCAAATCCTTGGAGAAGAACAAACCAAAAATAAACAAAGGTCTACCAAAGACCAAAGGAAAGATAGTCAAATCATGGCCAGAAACAACTAGAACAAAACCTAGATATAATAAAGATACATAAAAATAAAAAGTTATAAAATATAAACCTAATCCATATAAATATTTCCTAAGACATACACACAATAATTTTTCATCCTTTTGATACTGGAATCAATTTATAAAAATAGATTATTTTTTTCTAGATCTTTGTGATAGTCACCACACTAAATTTGTTTGCCTTTTGCTTTGCCCATATTATTTATGTAAAATAGTTCACACAGATAAGCTATAATATTCTTAATGTTTTGAATCCCATCATTCATTTTATCCTTCCTAAAATTTACCAAAAAATGTTATTTTATTTTTGAGCTTCTCATTCTTGTTCTCAAGCATGTCAACCCTAAATTGAATACTTTAAACCTATTGGTTACCCTCCTTTGTTAAATTATCTTGATGCAATGTGTCATTCTCTTTATGTAAAATCATAACCTTCCTTTTTATTTTGGTTAACTTCCCCATAAAATATCACGTTATGGATTTTTAAAGATCCATTTCTTCAACAATCTTGTCAGTATTTTCATTACCTTTAAAAGAACTAACTAAAGAATTAAAACTCTCATTTAAATCATTATGCTGCTTAGTAGGGGATATTTTACATTTATCCTTCACTTCATCTCTAGTCTTCTTCTTACCTTATTTAGGATGCTTAGACTAAGGGGTCTTACTGGTACCATCTATATCCTCTTGTTTAAAAGCAACCCTATCTTCTTCAACTAAGACATAGTCATCTATCATCTAACTAGTTTTCCCCTTATTGTCTAGTGAATTCACTAGCATAGTGGGAGTGATGGCCATGCTCCTCAAATTATTTTTAATATTTTATTAAATATTATAATATTTAACCTTTGAATATTTAGTACCTTTAACAATTAGGCTATTAGAAGGTTGGTCCTATATATTATTATGAACACTACCCGATTATTTAATCCAAACCTTCTTGATATTATTAATGTCCACATGTTTATCCTCAATAATTATATTTTTAGGTTAAGAAATATCAAGGTTCAACTAGTTAATGAAGTATTTATGTATTAAAAATATAACCCCTTCATGCCTAGGAATATGGTATTTTCCATCTTTGTATTTCAATATGGAAGCTTCTATGGAGTGAATAATATGTAAGGGTAGGCTCAAAGGAATAAATGCCTAAAATAGTTTATAAAAATGAATAAATACCATCTAAAAATGTTATAACTACATTTGTGTGTGATGTATTGCATCAAATGAAATTCAACTTCTCTAAATGGCCAAGGTAGAGATTCATAGTCAAAGTCATTTTAAAGAGTTTCCAAAGTTTCCCCTTCCTCCATAAAACCTCCTTATCTCCTTTAAAATATCTAGATTTTAAGATTTTTTTTTCCCATATTTCCAAAAATGTCACATGAGTGATTAAATCCTTAGTGATTTCTAATGTGAACCCATTAATTTTGATTTTTATGTCTTCCTAGGTGTTATCAAAGAGGGTCAAAATATGGATGTCATATCCTTCAATTTTTTCCATAGAGTTTGCAAAACCTCCAACTTTCAAGCCCCCCCCCCCCCAAGTTATTTCATTCTTATTAACTTCTTTAGGCAATTTTGGTTCAATCCTATTTGTTAACCCAATACTAATCATAGAGAATCCTGAACAAGGGAGAAAAAGTATTTTTTAACACCAATAATATAAAGCACAAAAAAACCCTAGAGTTATCTTTTTATTTCCTTTAGCTATTATAAACAAGACAAGAAGGATAAAGGGTAGATATAGAATCTTATCTAAGAGAATAAAAATGGAAGAATATATAAATAAAGGTATAAGACAATATGCCAGTCTAAGGTACGAAAGTACCCTCTACCTGACTTGGAGAAGTTACCCATTTCCTCAAATATTATGCACATGAGACAAAACTTTACCCTCTATCCTTTGGACAATGTCCCTAGTAAGCTCTTCAAAATCTATCCAAGTAATGTGACCCAATGCAGTCACACACCTATTTTTGAACCAATGCACTATCATGTTTCCTTCATGATAAATGTGTTGGATTAGAACCTATTTTCTAGAATCAAGAATGGAGATTATTTCATCTATTACTACTTTAATAGTCTGACTAATAATATTTTTTTAGATAGATAATTTAATATAATAAGGGAATCTCCCTCTATTATGAGAAATTGCACCCCCATTTATTGATCTAATTTAAGTCCCAAAAGGGAATCAAGGGCTTCAACCTAATGAATTGACTTGATACCCATATCTCTAGTATATACTACCATAAAATTACCCTAATGGTATCTTATAACACTACCTCCTCTAGTCGGTCTTGGTTCCCTTTCAAAGCTCCATCAAAATTGAGCTTTAACTAGCCCAAAGGGGGCGGATTTCCATTTAGTTTTTTTTTTAATCTCATATTTAGTATCCATTTTACCAAGACTAGAAATGTCAATTTGCCAATTAAGATCTAGAATTTGTTCAAATTGAAGAGGAGTTCTAAATTTATTATTAGGGTTAATGTTATAGTTCTCTAGGATGGCCTAAAAGATACTTTTAGATATCACTTTGCTGATACATTTATTTTACCTAAAAATATTATTATTACACTCTTCCCACATAACCTAAATGATATGAGTTAAAGAGATCTTCCATATTTTTTTAATAGAACATTATGGAAGGGACACTCCTATGAATGACATACTTCTAATAGAGTACATTCATGAACCCAAAACATATTTAATTTAAGGAGAATATAGATAAAAATATCCTAAAAGTAAGGACAATCCACAAGCAAATAGAAGATGGTTTCATTATCTTTTTCACATAGCACACATTTGTTGATCAAAACATAACCTCTTTTTGTTAGATTTTCCATTATTATAATTCTATTTTGAACTATTATCCAAAGGAAAAAAATATATTTTGGGAGTTAACCATTTATCCCATAATATCTCCAACTAAAAATTAAAACTAGGATTCTATTCCAATAGTGAGTATCTCGATTTTACTTGGTATTGGCCATTGAAAGATTACTTCCAAACAATTTGGTCTTATTTATTACCAGGAGGTGAATGGAAATTTCTTAGTATTTTTTTCAAATTGGATAATCTCAAAGTGTCTTCTTGATTTAATTTATCAAAACTCAAAGTTTTCTATATCTTCACACCTCTAACCATCTTCCAGTAGACATATACCTTATGTCCACACATGTTTTGAATGTACTCTTGAAAGTGTTACCAAATGTTAGTTTGATTGAGGGGATGATCAATGACCCATGTATACTTACAAAAATCCATATTTTGACCATTACCAATCTTTTACTTAGAAATAGTGGAGATAGTATCATTATTTAAAATTAAAAATTCTAGAAGTGTGAGCCCCTAAAAAATTGATCTTTAATAAATATACACATTGGATCATGACCTGCTAAGTATTTAGAACTTGAAATTTTAGCCTAGGTTGTATTTTTATTAATGAATATCCAAACAAATTTTGGAAGGAGTGTATTATTCATTAGCTAAAGGTTCCTTAGACCAATTCTACCATATTTTTTGTGAACACAAACTTTATTCCAAGATACAAGATAGAATCTATTTCTATATTTAGTTCTCGACCACAAGAAATTATGTTAAATTTTTATCAACTTATCTTCAATGATCTTAATAAGGTTGAAAAGAGAAAGGACATACATAATCAGGGTTTGGAAGACACTCTTGATGAGCAAAATGTTTCCTATTTGTGATAATAATTTACCTTTCCATCCTGCAAGCTTCCTTTGAAATCTCACAATTAGCAGATTCCACTCATATAATGAAAGGTGATTACTAAAAAGAGGCATGCCAAGGTATGACTTTAATTTGAAAGCCTAATAAAACAGAAATTATAGTTTTTCTAGCAACAAGAGTATTAAAAAAAATAGTTAACTCTTATCAAAATTAACTTTTTGATTAGAATTCTTTTCATACATAACTAAATTGTTTTTAGATTTCTATCTTATTGAATAGTAGCCTCATCTAGGATAATGGTGTCATCCATATTTCGTTGATGGGAGATAGGTTATATAAAGTAGGTTGGTCTAAAGCCTTTTAGATATATTGACTTAATTATTTTTGAGAGGAATCACTAAGAGACTCAGTAATAATGATGAACAAAAAAGGGGAGATGAGGTCCCCTTGTCTTACTCCCCTAACACTTTTGAAGAAACCTTAGTTAATGCCATTAATAAGGACCCAAAAAAATACAACAAGAAATTCAATATCTAATGATTTTTCTAAATTTATCCCAAAATCCAAATTTAGCTAGCATTGTATCCAAAAAAATCCCATCTAATCTATCATAATCCTTAGACATGTCCAACTTTAGTTTAATTACAACACTATTGCTCTTGTCCATTGAGTGACTAGATTCATAGATAATGATAATATTGTCTTGAATTTTTTTGTTAGGAATAAAGTCATCTTGTTGAGACTAAATAATATCTTACATGATTAATTATAACCTCAATGATATTAGCTTAGTGATGATTATATAAATGGAATTACAAAGACTAATAAGATGATAATAAAAAAAATACTGCCCCTTCTTTCTTAAGGATTAACACTAAAAAGGTGTGGTTAAATTCATTTAATAATTATGGTGAAGCAAAGAATTCATTGACAACTACAACCACGTCATCTCCTATAATGTCTGAGAATTTTTGTAAAAAACATGATTGGGAAAATGTCTAAGCTCAGGGCCTTGTTAGGATTCATTTTGGAAAAAACAAACTTTAAATCTTCATTTATAGTGGTAACTATAAGCACTTCATTATCTTCTTAATTTACCAATTCAGGAATCACATGAGGAATTCTTTCTCAAATCCTAAGTTTTTCTTAAAATCATTTTTGAACAAGTTTTTGGAAAAATTAATACTTTCCTGATTAATGTGATCTAAATCATATGTGATATTCCCTTCAATATAATTTATTTACCTGATGGCATTATGGTTTCTATGTTTTAAATTATACATATGAAAAAATCAAGTGTTTTTATCCCCTTCCTTAAGCTAAATATTTTTGGATTTTTGTCTCTAAAGTGTTTCTTCCCTTGCAGCCATGGTATGATATTCACATAAGATTTGTCTTTATTTGTTATTTTTTTCAATATCATACCCATTATCTTCAATATCTTCTTCAATCTTTGATATTTTAGATTTTAAAGCTTTCTTCTGAAAAATAACATTGACAAACACTTGTTTGTTCTATTGTTTAATTTTAATTTTTACATTCTCCATTTTTTGAGATAGATGGAACATAGATGAGCCATTAAAATTAAAGTACCACTAATATAATATCTGATCATGGAGGTCTTGGTGTGATAAATACATGTGTTCCATCCTAAAATGATATATATTCTCCTTATTAGCTTCGTCAACAATACAAAACTCAAGGGGGTTATGATCTGACCCAATATGAGGGAGTGCCTTTAAATAACAATCATTGATCATTAAACAATCCAAAGAGACAAAAATTACATCCAACCTACATTGTGTAATACACTATAACATCCCCACAAGGATTTACTAGAATAATTCAGTATTCAAAAAAAAATACATAACACTTATTCTTTCATTTGTTTTCACCACAAGAATATAATTAGTGATATTATCATACTAAGTATGTTAAACATAAGTAAATATGTATCATTAATATTTATTGATTACTAACATCTTATGTAACATAAGATAATTGCATAAGGAGATTAATTACGTTAAAATCTAGCAATGATTGGTACAATAATATAGCCACTATTGTCAATGTATAGTAATTAATCAATTATATTTATAACAAACATTATGTCTAAAAATAAATACAATAATATATATATATATATATATATATATATATATATATATATATATATTTGATAATCTTAAGTGTAGTATCCAACAGTTACTACAATGGGGAGGGAGAACATCATCTAAGAACTTTTCCACACCAACCATGGACCATTGATCTCTTACACAAACCCAAATAAATAATGGCCCTACCTTCACATATGTGTATATAGTGATGGTGTAGGAATCTGGAGAGACATGTTAGTAGTGATGTGCTGTTAGATTATACTACATGATGTGTACCATAAATAAAATATGTTATAACATGATTTTGCATAAACATGCAAATCATACATATGAAATGACAATTTCTTTCTAAACATTAATTTGGCCAAATTTTATAAATATATATTGATCTCTAGGATAAGTCAAATTTATGTAAACCACTTGATCAGATTACCTTCATCTAGAATTGGTGGTGCTAAGTAAGCTATTGAAGTTTATCTCACTTAGTACCAACAATGTGATATTTGGTTAAAGTCTATATAACCAATAGATTCATCTTGATTAATTCATATTATCAACTATAACTTAAGCTACTATAAGAATAATCACTTTACATACATTTAGTCTATTAAACATATGAATTAATTTATATTCATATTATTTATCTCATAAATAGTAATTATGACTTATAAGTTTAATTACTAAATAGGTAATATAAAACTCGTACTACATGATATGTTTTCTATAAGTAAATGTCAATGTATTTAAATTCTAAATTCTCATAATATATTTCACATATTACTTAATTATAATATCATTCGTAATAATTTAACTTATAAAACCAAAGTATAATCTTTCCTTACATTATACCTATTTGGAGGAGTTATGCATATTATTGAAGCACTCTATCCTTTAATTTTTTGATTTCATTCCTAAATCAAAAACTATAACTATAGATATTTATCCAATACATTCATACCATATATATGTGTGTATGTGCACCTAAGTTAACATATAAATATATAACATATGTTTATATAATTCATAATATATATATATATATATATATATATATATATATTGATCTACCATGCTATGGTATTTTATATTACTATAAGATTCAATAACCTTTTTATAATATATATACACATATATATACATATTGATCTACCATGCTATGGTATTTTATATTACTATAAGATTCAATAACATTTTTGTAAACAAACATAAAAATCTAAAAAGGGTCTCAATATTTCCTTTATCCCCTAACTAGGTTCACAATAAACTTCATATTATATGTTGTATGATTTTGACCCCAAAACCATTCTAAATCTACTATCCTATTTTTACTTTATAAATAAGTTCTTGAGCTATGTACATATTATTGAAAAATAGAAATAATAAACATAAGAACAACACTATGCTTTGTTTTATCCATTAGAGTTTATATACTTACTAAAGTTATTAAATGAAACTCAAGATTCAAATTTATTTCTAAAACATCCACAATAGATGTTACTAATTTTAAAACATTCTATAAGAGGTAAATTGTTCACATCATCCATTCAAACCTATATACAATAAACTTTGTTATTTACTATATTTAAAGGGTGTTTACACTATAAATTTGTCATTTTGACTATCCAGTAACATATAAAAGTTATAACATTCAATTTGTTTTACTATTGAAACATACTCTATTTCATATGTTCCTTATCAAAACATACTCTATTCCATATGTTCCCAGTTCGTAACCATACTACACCATTAAATTCATATCATGTTCACCTTGATTATTAGAAATTGATGCCATTCATTGAATGTATAAACTTAATTTAAATTTACAATAAACATTCAGTCCATAAAAATATATATGTATACTCATTCTATAGAATATTACATAGTCCAACTATTTTCCCGTTTTCAATTTTCAATTATGGCTTCACATAATTATCTATGCTTTATATTCCATGCACCATACATGTGTGTACACACACACACACACACATACATATGCACCTTGTGACTGTATTTTTTTCTTGAATACCCAAAACCATGTGTACATATAAATATACTCATTATGATCATAGTTTTAAATATCAAATTTTTACGTAGTCATTATTAAGTGGGTAGTCCATCATTCACATAATAAGTATAAGAATCTAATGATAGCATGCAGATGTATCTATTAAATCATTTGAAAACCTTTTTAACTTAGACCTAGCTAGTATATAACATTCTAAACCTGTATATATCCTTGCACACACATATACATGTATATGTATATAAGTATATACTTATAGGTCATTTTAATATATATATATATATATATATGGCATTAGGGTGTAATGGATTTAATTTCATAACAATACTATTCCATAAATTAAATAAAAACCATGGATGGGTGATACTATTGTGTGTATATATAATTGAGTTTTTGAATCATTAGAGGTATATACATATGCACAAGATGATCAAAGAATATAATTAGGTAAATCAACTTAGTGAAAATTCAGGATGTAACATCCTCCCCCTAAATCTATTCATCATCTTGACGAAACTTATTCAAACAATAGTTCTAAATAACAAATATAATTTAATAAAAAACTAACATAGTATGAAGCATAAAATCAAGCAAAGAAATATGGAAATATCTTGTATAACTCATCATAGTCCTCCCAAGTATCGCTATCCTCAATGTAATGGTCTCAAAAGACCTTACATTATGACACTTATCTATTACATAAATGAATTTTATGAGTCTCAATTGCTCTAATTGGTTCTACCATGACTGCCTTGGGATCTAGAACCTATAAATCATTCCAATCTAAAACATGTGAAGGATCAACTATATACTTTTTAAGATAAGATGCATGGAATACATTATGAAATAGAGATAGGGATACTATAAATTCAATCCTATATAATAAAATATAGACCACCTCTAAAACCTTGAAGGGTCTCACATATATCGGTGAAAGTTTTATTGACTTCCTAAATTTAATTGATCTCTTTTGCAGCTTAACCCATAACAATACTTTATCACCTACTAAAAATTGCTTGGTTATTCTCTTCAAATTAACATATCTATTATTATTATAATTATATTTGTCCAACCTATGCCTAATTATTTTGAGTTGATTTTCTATTTTTGAAAGCATCTCAGGTCCAAAGACTACCCTATCTTTGAACCTGTCCTAACTAATTGGTGCCCTGCATCTTATTCTATAGAGTGCTTCAAACTATTCCATATTCAAAGTAGATTGGTATGAGTTATTATATAAAAATAAAATAATGAAAGGTATTATTCCCATTTTTATTACTGATCCATGTAATACATATGAATAATATCCTCTATCTCTTGATTAACTCACTTAGTTTGACCATCAATCTATGGGTGATATGTAGTACTAAAGTTTATTTGCATACCTAAAGATAAATTTATAGTTAACAAATATTTATAAGTGATTATTGGATCATAATATGATATGATTTTCTCTATAAATCCATACAATCAATAAACTTCCTTTACAGATCTCTTTGTAAGATTTGGTACATCATTTATCAAATTATCTGGTATAAAATGTGCTACCTTGGTTAGTGTATCAACTACAACCATGATAATGACATGCCTATTTCATGACAATGGTAATTCTTAGAAAAATTCCATACTAATCACTTACCATTTCCATTCTATTATGTGATGTGGATATAACAATCCATCTGGATACACATCTTCAGCTTTCACTCATTGACTTTCCAAACAATGTGACACAAAGTCTGCTACATCTTTCTTGATTCCCTTTTAGAAATAAAGTGGTCTAATATATGCCATGAGATTTACTACTCTTGGATGTCCTAAATATGGGGCATTGTGTATTTCATTTAGCATTATTCTCCTTATATTCTTCTGATCTAGTACATACATCCTTTTGTTATATCATAGAAAACCATCGCTCTATAAGATGTATCTTTTATACCTAAGATTTTGAGCATTCTCAAATAAAATTTTTGTTACCTGAATATAAAATTCATCTATTGGTGATATTTTGATCACATGATCCCTAAAAGTAGTCTTGATAGTAGCCACAACTATTGTGTACCTTCTATGACTTAAGGCATCAATCACTCTCTTCTCTTTTCTTTTGATGTAATTGATATCAAAGTCATAGTTAGATAAAAAAATCTAACAAAAATCTTTGATGAGCATTCAAATTTGGTTGGGTGAATATGTATTTAAGTTATACTTTATTCATCTTGAGCTCAAATGATTTTACCAACAAATAATTTGTGTAAAATTATAAAGCATGAACAATTTCTACAAGTTCAAGATCATGATGGGCATAACTCACCTCATAAGGCTTCAACTTCCTTGACTCATAAGATAATACTACACCATCATGCATAAGGAATCCTATTATTTCATCCCTAGATACATATATGATTATTTAAAATCAACCATTAGGATCAGGAACTCTTAACACTAGTGCTAAAGTAAGACTTCCTTTCAGTTCCTAAAAGTCTACTTCACACTTATATGCCCAGATAAAACTTTAACTCTTATGCTACAAAGAGGTAATAAAATTAGATATATTAGAAATTTTTGAAATGATTTTCCTATAATATACCACTAATCCCATGATAATCCTTACCTCATGGACATTCCTTGGTGTCAGCGACTCCATAATGGCTCTTATCTTAGACATATCAACCAAAATGTCATTTGTTGAGATAATATGTTCCATATATTTCACTTTGTTTTTGAAAAATGCACACATGGATAATTTGGCATACAAATTTTTCTTTCATAGACATTGAAAAACATGATCTAGATGTTAAAGATTCTCATCTTCATTCTTAGAATATATAAGAATGTCATCTAAAAATAACAAAATAAAATGATCTAGGTAATATCTAAACACACTTTTCATTAGATTCATGAATGCTACAGGTACATTCATCAACCCAAATGATAACATTGTAAACACATAATATCCTTTATGAGTTATAAATGTTGTCTTTGTGATATCCTCATCTTTTATTATCAATTGATGATATCCAACTCTAATAAAATTCTATTTATCCTCACATTTAAACCAAAATATCATCTATTCATGGTAATGGATACCTATTTTTGATGGTCACTCTATTCAAGATTATACAATCAATGCAAATTCAAATAATTCCATACTTCTTCTTGATGAAGATAATTAGTGCACCCCATATTAGAACACTTATTCTTATCAATACTTTTGATAATAATTCTTGAAGTTATGATTTCAATTCAATTAATTCAGTGGTTGTCATTTTATACAGTACCTTAAAATGAGGTTTTGATCCTAGTTTGATATCTATATTTAAATCAAACTTCTATTTAGGAGGAAATCCTAGCAATTTATTTGGAAAAACATCATGAAAATTCTTAATAAAAGGATAATCTTCAATTGATGGTTCCTTAATTTCCTCCATTTCATTTATCTTTATGACAAATGTTTGAAATCCTTTTGCTTGGGACTTTGTAAGTTATATTTCACAAATTTTCCTAATCCTTAACTCCATTTTCTCACCCTAAATTAGTGTCTAATTTCTAGAATCATCTAGACATTCAACCTTTTTTGGATAATAGTCAAATTTGGCCTTATGATTCACAAGCCAGTTGACTCTTAGGATCACATCATATGACCCTAGTGGTGATACATAAAGATCCACTATTATTGTGAATTCAAGAAACCTAATTTATGCTTCCACTAAACACTTATGGAATTAGACTTTAGAATTATTTTCATATTGTACAAACCATGCATTTTCTAATAAATTGACTTTTCTAGACAATTTATTTATAATTATAAGAGATATAAAGCATTTTGTAATCCCTATATCTATCAAAATGGAAAGTAGATGTTATAATAAATTACCTAATAGTTCTATGGTTGAAGCTTGGAATTTGGATTGCTGATTATAAAGTACCACATGAATAAATTACCAAGGGAAAAAACCTTTGTTAATCAAATTATCCTAGGTATATTCACATGTAAACTAGTCACCTCCAAAAATGAACCAACCTCTTGGTGGTCCCATCCTATGAGATAGGTGGTTTCCATTGAAACCATCTTTGGAACCATTATCTATTTTCTTGCTACCTAAACCACTATTTAATATGGTATTTTGAATCTTGATCCAACTCTTAGATTCTCTACTCTTATGCTTCTAGTTATTATTCTTGAAAGTTGGCCTAGAACTTCCAAACTTTTTCTTAAATTTGTCCCTAACCTGAGCAAGAGCTTTCAAATTTTGCTCTTGTTTGACTACTTTATCAAAGACTTGGTCCATAGTATATTTTCTAATAGCATCCACCTCTCCACCAATCTAGGTTTTTAATCCAATGATGAAATTCATAATCTTGAACCTCTCATTTACCTAATATTAAGGTATATATTTCAGAGGTTTGGTGAATTATTCCTAGTAATCATTGATTAATAAGTCTTCTTAGTTTAGATTCTAAAAATCTATAACATTTTGGTCACAATATAAATGTGTTATCCACTATGAATTTAATAGTATCACAAACTACTCCCAAGTAGTCGTGGTGAAATTTAGATTTATTTACAACTCTTGTTAATACACTATGTAGCTTTTTATTTAGCCAATTGATAAGATACCAAAGAAATTTGGTGACCTCAAAGTATTTTTTAATCTCTAAATACTTATCCATTTCATTCAACCATGCTTCAGCTCCATCTCCCATAATGGTTCCATCAAACTTAGGTGGATTCACCTTTTTCATATCCCTTACAAATTATGTGGCTACACGTGCTCTCGTGTCTTGAGTCAATTCCTTATTTCACTTCTATTGAGGGATT
>JARHVA010003919.1:960000-975000 GCA_037957365.1 Torreya grandis
TTCCATAATTGAACATTATGAATTAGCAAATAGTTGGGCTATGTAATAATATATATCACACACACACACACACACACACACACGTATGTATGTATGGATATGTATATATATGTATATGTATGTATGTATGTATATATATGTATGTATATGTATATATGTATATATAGACATATATATATATATATATATATATATATGTATATACATATATACACACATATACATATACATATACATATATACATACATACATATATATATATACATACATACATATACATACATACATATGTGTGTGTGTCTATATATATATATATATATACCTACACACACACACACACACACACACACACACACATGTTTTATTTGTGTATACACATAGGTCATATATGAATATATACATACATACATACATGAACCCTACAATTGGATTTTTTTCCTAAATACCCAAAACCCTGTGTACATATAAATATACTAATTTTGTCCATATTTTTATCTTTTAAATTTTTACATAGTCATTATAACGTATAAAATCCACTCATGAAATTCATAAGTATAAATATGTAATGAGAGCAATCATACCTATATATTAAATTATTTTAAAACCTTTTCAACTTAGACCTAGCTAGTATATAACATTCTAGACCTATATATATCCTTACACACACACACACACACACACATTTTTTTTTGAATGTTTTGTGAATATGTATATACCTATAAGGATTCAAAAACTCAGTTATAAATATACACAATAGTATCATCCACCCAAGGTTTTGATTTAAGTTAGGGCATAGTATTTTATGAAATTAAATCCATTATACCCTAATTGCTCAATACCCAAAAATAATTTAATCTATAATCTTAAGGATTTATAAGGTATTTAGATTAGTTATGTGGATGGCCAAGCCATCCACAAGACTAAGTGTATATTGTACTACAATTTTTAATGAATTTATGAACCTTAGAAATTCAAACCACAAGTATTACTTATACAAGAAATGAAAGTAATTACTTTACCAACCTTGTAAGTCATTTCTAATCTAAGACAAAAATAAATATAATTTATTTCTCTTACTTTATCTATGATTTTTTTCTCTTCTTCCCTATCCCCCATTATTATCTCATCTCACCTCTTATTCTATTGTACTTTCCCATCGATTCTTTCATGCAATCTCTCCCAAATTGTACTCACCATACATAAACTATGTTTTTCCATTCTAACAGTGACTAAACCTAGTTAAATTCCATTAAAAAAAAATTATAAATCCCTAATTTCACTTTACTCAAACTTTCCTCTTTGTCTTTATCATTATTTTACTCATTTAATATATTTTCATGAAAATCTATGTTACATATCTAAGTATCCTACTCAAAAATCCTCTTTTAATCTTAACGTGACCCATACATGTTTACAAATTGTATAATTAGATCATAGGATACTATGTAGGATAATTTTACCTCCTTTAATAACTACTAAATCTAATTATCTCCTTTATTTTTATGTCAATATAACTAATATAACGTCAATTATCTTCTTATATAAAAATTATAAAAGAGATATTTATTTTAATCATAACAATATAATCATTTACATTATTATTAGTTTATATAGGCTATCTATGTCTTTCATTATATTAATAGTTTAAGGCATATATTTATATTTTTGAATGTCAATAATAGCAATGTTAATGTTTTAAAACATTGTAAAGACATTTTGTTAAACTATATATAATAGTAACTAGTTATCAATTACATGGGTTTACATTCCCATAATCATAAACAAACATAAGTAAAGTAACCTAATATAATAATTACATACTAAATATATGTAAAATATATAAAATTAAATCACATAGAAGATTTATTCCATATCTAAGTACTAGCTCTAACAATCCAAACACATAACACATATAACCTATAAAATCTAATGTGGTGTGTGTATGGCTTTAACAACTCCTCTATCATGCTTCATCATCTCCATCTACATCATCCTCTATGATGATGATTTCTCTCCATCATGATCTAAGGGATGAACTATCTTGCATCCAACTCTCGACAAGAAGGTAATTAGTCCAATACATGATTTATATCATAAATTAATGTTATAAGAATAAATTTAACATAATCATTATGTATAGAATTCACAATATATAAAACTCATACCAATGAAAGCATGAAATCTAGGTAACATACAACTGTCCCATAATAGCTCATGACCTATAGTCTAGTTAAAAAGTAACTAATCAATCTAACAACCATAATAATCCATGGATAATTAGGTAAATCAGCTTTGTGAGAAATTTAGATGTAAGAGATTCTCCCAATATCATATTTCTCCATGTGAATTTAGGTTTTATTAACTCCATATCTATCCAACCTAAATCTAAATTGATGGATGATAAATCCTCTATGCTATCAAAAAATTCTAGGTTCCCTCCTTTTTTATCCGTTGGGTGCAATGGAGAGTTGAAATCTCTAGCCATGATCCAAGAGAAATATTTGCAACTATTCCTAAAAGTTCTAATATCTTTCCAAAGTTTTATAGGATTTGGAGTATATTTTGGAACATATTTATTAGAGAAGATCCATTATTTAATATCTTTCATATCTATAAATAGGACTACCACATGATACTAAGATTTGAGAATAGCTTCCCCCATTAATAAATTAGAATCCCAAAAATTGATAAGCCCTCGAGAAGCCCCTAAAATAATAAACATAAAGAAATTCTCCTCTAAATTGGATTATTGAATAACTAAAATAATGGGTTCATGATTACTTCTAAAATCACTAAAAAAAATTTACTTTGAGGAACTATGCATTCTATTGATTTTCTAAGAATAAATTAACATGATCAACTTAAATTAGAGTTACCTCGCTTGAATGGTAGGATTTTTTGAAGCTCGTCTACAATATCTTCCTCTATAATTTTTTAGAAAAATTTACTTTTTAGAGGATTTTTCAATTTTGGGGGCATCTTATATGTAGGGCCTTTGATTTCTCTCCTGGTAGTGACCTTAGAAGTAAAGTTTTCTTTGGTGTTGTTCTTGGTCATAGCTAGAATCTATTTTGAATCCTTAAATTCTTTAGAATTTTTAGGTGAAAGATAAATTGGGAGGTTGAGAAAATATTCCATATCTACATTTTCCAAGATTTTCTTATTGCTAACTGAAACTTACATATCTCTAACTCTACTAATATGTCAAACTGATTAGGAAATTGATGAATGACTAGTTATGATTTATCTAAAACATTATTATCAATATGACTAATAGTGATGACCTCCTCCGCATTTGAAGTACATTGGTGATATTGATTGGGTGTTGATTTGGGCTTGAATGTTTTTAGAGTATTCAAAGGGTAGGCCTTTTCTTGTGCTACTTTGTCATTGATTTCTAAAGCTAGCATATCTAAATTATTGTCTTCCCTTATTTTTTCACATACCAACTCCTTGTTTCCAACCTAAAAAATCTTTGTTTAATCTAGTTCTTTGAAATATACCCCACTTTCTTTTTTCAAGAAGGCCTATTTTGCATTGATTTAGAATAAAAGGTACATGATATTGAGGAATGACCCAACTTATGACACTTATCACATAAGATAGCATATATTTCAAATTCACTTTTCTAATTTTTGATATATTAAGGAGTGTTAAGGAAGATTCAAAAAGGAAGATATTTATTCATGAAGGTGTTGACATAGAATATAGCATGAACCAGTCTGTATCTAGTTTTAGTGGCTAAATCAAAAGCTTTCAAGTATATAAACATCTTGGTAATGTTGATAAATATATCCTACTATAATTATTCCATGGGGAGGATAGGGAGATGCACCCAAATAAACATAAGGTTGATATTTTCTATTTTAGGATCAAAACTTGGGTGCCATTTTTTTTAATCGAAAGTCCTAATTTTCCAAAAATGTAGGGTCTCCCTACTAATATATTGACACAATCTTTAGGATTGTTGAATCTAATCATGAAAAACCAATTTAACATGGCCATAATGTCCATATGACCTTTTAGGTTCTTTTTTATCTAGTCCATGCTCTAAAAGTATTAATGTTAGGTCTGGCTCCTATAAACTTGGCCACCAAGGCTTGTTCTATTTTGGATTAGGATCAACTTATGAGAGAAAGTGTGAATTTAATATTAATGTTGTTAGACATGTTGGGGCATCCTAATAATATTCCATTTATCTATCATTAGTTGACTATAATGGCATCAAAACTACATTCTCATGTGATTTTACTCTCTACATCATCAAATTCATCACCCTTATCCCATTCATATTCCATATTTGATTTTTTTCCCACTACTCACCATCCTCATTATGTCTTATCCTAACCATGCTCATTATTTTTTATGTGTTTTATTTTAACTATGCCCTATTGTTTCTATATAATCAAAAAATAACAGTAAATTTACCCTTCAAAATTACCATACTTCTCATATTATACCTAAGTATAACATAAATATTCTCCATTTTTTAAATATTTTTGATTGGATTATTTAGTCAATATGCATTTATCATTACCCAAAATATATCATTATAATAAATAAATAATTCAAATTAAGTCTAATTTTATAGATAACTATTTCCTCCATGCTAGATAGTTACAGTAATAGTCAGATGCTTCTAGTCACTTATAGTGTCTACCTTCACCAATAACATCCCATGTTGTATAAATGGATATTTTTAAATTTTAAATCCATCCTTTGTATTGGTTAACCCATTTTGAATGATATTTATGGAGTTAAATCTCCCAAATAATATAAAATCTATTCACATAAATCCTAATGTTATTCTTATTTAACTATATTTTGATTAGTGCATGGAAAACTACTTGCACATTGATATATTCATTTTCACACCCTTAATGTACTATCAAAAATCATATAATTATAAATAATACATAAATTAAGATTAAAAAATTTATGTCTAAACATCTAAATATATTTCAAAGTTTCATATTGTCAAGTGTTAAAATCAACATATTTGAATTTAATTTTAATGAATTATTATTGAGTACACATTGACATATGTGAGAGAATTGCATGTGGTTTGAGTCCTCTTTGTAGTATTATATTGTATGAAATAATAAATCACTTATTGAGGTTTTATTCAAGCTATCCAGATCATTTTTATAAACCATTTTTACATGAAAAATAAAGTGGAAAAAATGGATGTAGTATTTCAAGGAAAACTATGACAAAATCCAATTTTAAGCACAAGGTAGAGTGTAGTAAATTATAATTGAAACATATTAACTATTAGGAACAATGATATTGGTAGAATAAAATATAAAAACATACATATAGTTCTATTATAATATCATCGCATCTAGTGAATATAAGTGTATAGGTACTACAAACAATGTCCTAACATATTTTGACAGTTATTTTCCTAAGCCAAGTGATCATAAATACATTGTAAACCATTTCTTGTGACCATTCATAGACAAATAAAATAAAATAATATAAACATATAATTACCCTATCTTCTTTTCATTTATATAAATAATAATCTCAATATCAATCTACTTTTTATATTTAAATATGTATACTTTATGATAAATCTTAGATAATTTGAATATTCAATAGTTTAGCTTATTTATATTTCTAAATTCATTTTTTTGGTGAAATCAATAATTTTTAATAAAAAATACTCCTATGTTTCTCTTAGGGTTTCATCTTATATTCATGGGGTTTCATATTTCTATGTTATGGTTTTATAAATAATTTTTAATATCCCCTTATCCACATAAATAAATATTTTTAATAATGGATAAACATAGTATATACATACTTATTGAAGCTATTATTATCATTATTAAACATTGTGTACCTAATATATGTAATATATTTCACAACCATGTAGTGAAATGGGTCAAAAATATGTCTAATAAAACTAAGGATTCTATTAATAATGATAAATTGGTCTCTCATTAGTAACACATTTATCTACATATATGATTACATTTAATAATAAATATTATAGGGAATGTATGACTCCTTTTGTCTTTCCCCATAGACCTCAACATAATGATGGCCACAATCCCTACCTATAAATAGCTCTTTGAGATTGGTCCTCCATATAACCATGCTCAAGGATGATAAAGGCATCAATTTTTGACATATACTATATTTTATCCTCAATATATTAACTTAATATTGTTTATACATGTCATGAATAAATCATACAACTATAATAGACAAAGTAATTATCTAACCTGATGTAAATCTAGATACGTAGAAAAGCATAAAGATGTATTTGAAAGTATTTTATTTAGTTAAATATAAATTTTAAATGTTATTCTATGTTTGATTTATTACATAAATTGATACCCCTAAATGGGTTTCAAAATTATATCATTTTATTAACTTAATGGGAAAAATAGATGTTCCCCAAAGATGATTTTCCATTATCTAGAATTGATATTATTGTGTAATTTAAAATTAGTAAGGAGATTTAAACATTTAATAATTATTCCTTATATAAAGTAAAATTAATATTAATCCTGAAAACCACCCAAAACAACCTTACCACACTATGGGGGGCATTTTATTATGTGATCTTGTTCTTTAGATTAAAGAATGCATAAGCTAATTATTAATGGGTTATGATGCACATATTTAATGACATTGAAAATAATATTGTTGAATATTATGTAAATTTATTAATTTAAAAATATAACTATTATGTTGACCTTATATAGATTAAAAAATGATTGTGTTGATTGGATGGCCAATAGAGGGGTGGCAAGTCAAAAATTATCTAACTAAAACATGGTATCCAGTTTACTGATCCTTTTCATCAATATTATAAATAAGGAAGTGAATAAACATAATTAAATGTGGGGGGTTGGGTGGAGGGTAGGAATTATCTTAATAACTTTATGCCTTTCTATTTAACAATGTAAATTCGAAACCTAAATATCAAAACTACTTAGTTATATTCTAGAGCTAATAAGAATAAATGTAAATATATGAAAACATAATTTAAACTATCATTATGATCCTAAAGATAAATGATCCAAATCATGATCAAATTGATGAAAAATAATATATTGGATGAGATGTTACCTTAGACTCAGATTGGATATTATGATGACATGGTGAAGGATTGTTGATAAACGATGCTTGAGATTAGTTTGGTATGGAGACTCGATGAATTTTCTATATATATCTTCATGGAGGAGGAGTCTTGTTTAAATATAGGAGGGAAGGAAATATCAATAGTTTAGGTTTAAACTTGGTTGGGGGAGATCAAGGGTTGTAGATTATCTAAGGAAATTTAAAATTCCTTGAAAGTCTCTAGATTTAGAGGCTTCTAGAGAGAAAGGGTTAGAATATGGAGGATTCTATAATATTCTAATTTTAGAATCCTATTAGGGGTTAATTAGGCTTAGGGACATATTATATATGGATTAAGTAAGGATTAAGGACTAGGGTTATAGGAGAGCTTAGGGATAGGCTAGAGTAGGTGGTTAGGTGGGGTCATGGGAATTTAAAATTCCCAAACAATAGATAAATAAGATTAGGATGAGATAATGGGGATTTAGGATAGATTTATTTATTGGTGGGTATGGGATAAGGTTAGTATATTAATGATAATATAAGTGGGATATTAGATAAATAGACTAGGAAGGGCGGATTAATTAGTGGGATAAATTAGATTAAATAGAATTAGTGTCGACTAATAGGAATATCAGTGATAATAATGTAGGTGAGTGAATTTAGATGCATACATTTTTCCCCTCTTTTAAATTACATTGAAAGTAAATTAAGGTGTAAGGAGTGATGGTCTTTAAAATATAAACTATGTCATGGATGAATTTTAGTATATGATGTTAGGCAATATGATGCCCTATTGAGGAGACATGTGATGAAGAATGAGATAGATGGTCACTTGAAAAAAGAAATGAAGGGTGGGATATGATGGATAGATGAGGGAATGGGATGTGATTTTTGAGATAGAAGATAAATAATATGGATTTGACTTGATCAATGAGATATAAATTGATGATGATGACCCTGGCAAGGACACATGCATAGGGAATAGAGATGACTATGTCATGGTTATCAACATGTCCTAAGGGGGAATTAGTCATAACATGATGGTGATAGTATTACAAATTACAAAATATTTAGACATATTTTAAGAAAGGATGCATACAAGGGGGAGTTATAGGCTAGGATAAAATGATTATTTGATAAGATTAATCATGGGTGTAGCTTAAAGTTAAAGTTTGATCAAATATGATAAAGAGGATGAGAAATAAGGATGATGTGATTGAGTAACCAATATAATACATTACATTAACTTAATGAGACATAATTATGATACCCCTAGTAAGGACACAAGAAATGGATTGATAATTGATTGACCAATCAATGATTGATGGAAGAAAAGATGGAAGTTGTGATTTTTTGGGCCCAATCGACAAGTGTGGGTGATTGATGAAAAGATTAAGGAGATGGTAATGGTGATTGATAAATAAATTGAATGAATATAGCTCAAGTATTTGATTAATGTAAGACTAGAGGATGATGATGGATGAGAGAGATAGTGGTTGAGTTGTCCTTGGGTCTTGAAAAGTGTCCAAGTGATGCCTACATAGTTTGAAAAGACCTCAAGCTAATGTAGTTCTAACTAGGAGATGATGATGATGATGATGATGATGATGATGATGATGATGATGATGATGATGATGATGAGGATGATGATGATGATGATGATGATGATGATTAGTTATTAGAAAGTGATGATGATGGAGGATGATTAGACTTGTTAGTGATTGAAGGATATGATAGAGATGATAAGATGAAGATGATAAGGATAAAAGATGGGATGTTAGTTGAATGAGTCGAGAGGATTAGATTAGTGATGGGAATAAGGATGATTAGATGAATGATGAGGGTGGAGGTGATCAAGCCATCATAAATGTCATAAGGCTGATATATTATAAACAATCCATTAAATATAGAACTTGATATTATTCCCCATGATATAAGTATGAAAAAAGTACATGATGCCAAGTTGCATGGGTAAATAGGGAGCTTTACATGACTAAGGTCACTTAAAATCGTTAGTGACATCATAGAATTCTTGTTCATTGCCCAAGAGATAAAAATTATGATGAAAAATAAAACATAAGATAAACAAAATATATAAATGATATTCAAACAAGAAAAACAAAATAAATAACACACATAAATATCTACATGTAGTGTCACAATGTCATGTCTAAGGATGGGATGAGTTATTAGACTAACTTGGTTGTGATGATGATTGGGGACTTGGATTTAGATAAGATGATCATGATTAGGATTAGGATGATGTGTTGCCCCTAGTTTTAGCATAAAATGATAGAGGATGGGATAAGGTCTTTGAATATTGATTTGGTCTTAAAAGTAGCCAAGGAAGGTGATTTATAAAAGTGATGACCAAGGATTACCAATAGATAAGACCCTACAAGAGTCCAATATAGAAAGGATATTGGGAGATGATGGGATAAAATATATTTCATACTGTAATAGAGTGATTTTATGGGTGTTAGGTATGAAAAGGTAATGATAAAGATAGTGATGGGATTAAGTACCTTCCACACTAGCAAAGAGGTGATGTGGTGGGTGCTAGGTGTGAAGATGCATTGATATGCAAATGATGGGTGATAGATTAAATTATTTGAAAAGGATATGGATGACAATAATGCCTTAGTCAAAATTATGATGATATATGGAGGTATGGGTGACCACTAGGATTGGATTTCAAGACTAAATGTTGTATTCAAGGATGACAAATGGAAAGATAGACAAATGACATATAGATGGATATCAAATCATATTTATATGGATGAGATCAAGGGATTAGGAATAATAAAAGACACCATGGGATATGATTTTTGGATTTTTCAAAGTTTATGATTTTTAGGATTTTTAACATATTTTAATTTTTAGGTATTTTTAGTATATGTATGTACACTATATAAATGGGCTTACTAGCAAAGAGAATACCAAGCCTAGAAACTAGGATAAAGATAGAAAAAATTATGGATGGGATGGTAGATGAGATTAAAAAATGGATGAGGGTGATTCATAAAATGGGATGGGGACAAAAGGAGAAGGGACTAGGGATTGTAAATGACCACATTATGAAAGATCTAAATATTTAATTACCTGAATGTTCATTGGAGATTATGCCAAGATGATTCAAGGACATTTTTCAAGATAACTTCCACTTCCTTATGAAGGTCAAGGAAATAAGGAATGCAATATAAGATGTATGGAATATGATTGGTAAGGATAATAGACCAAGGGTTAAGATAGATATGAATGGGTAACACAGACAAGGCTGATGAGGGATGAGACCTGTATGGATGGATTGACAAGGGATGGGTGTGATGGCTAAAAAGCATGGATTGTGTCCCCAAGTGTTGAGGTACAACATGGATAATTGATTATTATACCATGATTCTCAAAAATAGTTTTCTTCATGGTACTTGACCAAGGCACTAGAAGACTAGTTTTCACTATCGAATGAAAGTCTTCTTTTTTACTTTATTGAGAATCTCAATTAATTGGATATGGGTACAAGATGTAATATGATTAGATTAGATGTGATTTTTATCCAAAACTTTTTCTAAGTATGTGTGATGGTAGGATCATGCTACTATATGTATTAGGGTCCATGTGACCTTCATTAATTCTTAATAGAGATCACTCTAGATATCTAGACTAGGTGTCTTCATTACCCTTAGGAGAGAGAATGTTTCCCAAGAAGGTGTGGGAGGTATGGATCTATTTAGATCTTGATGTTGATTAAGGTGTATTGGACTAGAATGGATGGTCAGATTTGATAGGATTATGGGTTCATGATAGGAGGGTGTGATGAGTGATTGAGGATTAGGACTAGTAGTCACATACATCATTAGAGATGTTAGAAATTATTCATTTGATTAGTCGTAATTGATAAATGAATACAAGAGATCTAAGATACTTTGAAATTGTGATTCATCTTTGATCTGATCACTTAATGGATGATCAATCATGCTTTTGACATTATTTGGATTTTCAATTCCCCTTGGTGCTTGATTCTAGGCTTCACTAGGGGATATTTATTTTTGAATTGATATATGATTATTTTTATTTTTGAATTATCATAGTGCCTAATTGTAGGCTTCACTAGGAGAAGACATTTTTAGATTAGGTTGATGATTTGATTCTTTTTTATTTTGACTAATGGGATCAAATATGACATAATTATTATGATTGAATTTTGGAATATGGTTTTATACCTTTGTATTGGTGGAAAACATTATGTTTTTTGAGGAAGGGTCTAATGATGTATGTTCATATTCATCACTATGGAGGGAGTTGGTTAAATGGTCATCGATGGGGAGGAAAGGATATATGGTGGAGGAAGGTTGGGGAGATTATATGATGATGTCAATAAGTGGTGATGAGGTATCATAGACTTCATTGAGGTTCTTAGGAGACCTAGTTTTGACATCAAAAAAAAACTCCTCAAGATCAATAAAAGGATCACTAAGACTACCCATGGTATCTAAAGTAATATCAGACTCACACTGACTATCTTCCATAGATAAATCTTTCAATAACTTTGTTATGACTTCATCATCTTGATTATGATCCAAAGGTATAGCTGGTGATGTATTGGAGGTACTTAGATTATCAACATCAATAAGGTATGATGTTTTTAATGAGGAATATGATTTAGATATTAGTGTTAAACATGATCCTAGTGAATATAAGATTTCCAATTCTAACTTTGATACACACTCCAATGTACAAGATGAAATTCTACTAATAGGAGATTCATTGTCCATAATTGACCTCTCAACAATAAGTGTTTGATGTGATGGGTGAGATAGAGATGATGAATGAATGATGGATCCATTCAAGAGAGGTCCATGGAGGGATTCATGAGAGATGGGGGGATAGGCTCATCTTTGATGGAGGATTTGTCAAGGATGGGGGGATCATGTAGGATGGGTGTGTAGTCTTGAATTTGGCTTATAAGGGGAAGGGATTTATCCTAATAGGGAATGGAATCTTAGCATTCACATTATTTTTCACCCTAGGAAATAGACTCATCTAATTCATCCTTGATTACTATGTCACCACTATTGATGAGGCTTTAGACATAGTCTTGAAAATTCCAACATCAATTAATGGTATGTCCCTAGGTTTGATGATATGTACAATATTGATCATCTTTATACCAAGAAGGCTTAGTATTAGTGGGATCAAGATGTGGATTAGGTGAATAGACTAAAATTTTAACTATGACTAGTTATTTGAAAATGGCTTCCAATGACATAGGAAGGGGAATGTAAGGACCCACTTTACTATGTGATTAAGATGTCGAATCTTTAGACTTATGATCAAATGGTTGTTAACATGGCTAGTTGGATGGAATATTAGTGGACAAGATTGGATTTCCTTTGCTAGTATACAAAGGAGTAGATGATTGGCTAGGACTAATGGATGAGGGGATATCTGTAGGAAGATATGAGAAAGTGGATGATTTATTATGACTAAGAGATGGAAGATTGGTATGGGATTCACATGACAAGGCTTATATGGGAGGTGAAATGAGTTGAAGGGGATCAACACCTTTTAGAAGTGGGACACCCATTAGAATATGCTATAGGAGCATATCATCTATATTGCTAGCTATGTATCAGTCTATGAAAGTGGGGTCTAACTCCATAGGGGATGGATGATAAGAGATGGATGATGAGAGGGAGGTTAAGGATTAGGGATGGTTGTTTGAACAAAAGTGGGTCCAATGATCAAACTAGTATGACAGGTGATGATGATGATGTGGTGAACTAAATATGATTAGGATGATATATAACTAAGGTCATATTTTAGACAAATAGTTTAATAGGCACTAACATCTTATCAACGATGCCTAATTAACAAGCTAGTAAAAGGATTGAGGATTTGATGGGTTTCTATATTCAAACTAGCAAGAGGATAATATGATGGGTGTTAGTTATGAGTAGGTAAGGATGATAGATACCAGATTGATGATGGGTTTAATATATTTAAATTTGACAAAGTGACAAAATGCTAGAATAATATTTACTATATATCTGACTAATGGGATGAGTGATAGTTGATTACGATGATAGGATGATGTGGATAAGAAGACTAGATCAATCCTTAAAACTATTTTTCCCAAGATGAAGATTGGATGGGATTATGTGATAAAGGTGATTAGGATAATATAATAAAGACAAATATGATAATAGGTTATGATGAAAGGATAAAAGGGTAAGATGAGTGATGTGGGGATGGATTAGACCCATATGTGACCTAAAAAATCTAGCTTGGATAAGATAAGATGAGATTAAATTACATAGGTGATGAAGACAAGGTCAAGGAAAGTGATGAGATATGGACTTATGACAAGATGTGGATGAGAGATGATGTGATAAGGATATGTAGGTGATTGGGGGATGACCAATTATGGATGGGGTTAGGATAAGATATAAATAAAATGATGTGTAAGAGAACAAAAGGTATTTACAAGTGAGAAGATAAGAATGTACAAGATAAGATGTAGGTGATGGGAATATGGATTAAGATGAGGGTGGATAATAGTTAGACTAGGATGAAGGTAATACAAAAGGACAATATGTACAAGATGATGTCTAGGATATACAAGATGAAATATTGGTGATGGGGGTATGACTAATGATGAGTTATTCTAATGATAAGTGGGTATAAAAGGATGTACAAGAGAATAATGATATGTATAAGAGGGTAATTAAGATAAGGATGTAAGTAATCAAGATGATGGGATAAGGGAAAGTATGATGAAAAGATGAAGGGTTAATAATATAAGATGGGGATATCTTAGACTAAAAAATCCAACTAGGATAAGATGAGGATGAAGTTAGACTAGATGGATAATGATTGGCTAGGAGGGACTTGATGTCGATGATATGTGATTAGGGTATGTGATGGGGTATGATCGATGATGATGGAAACTAGGATAGGATATGACTATAAGGATGTAAAAGAGAACAAATTATG
Source organism: Torreya grandis (assembly GCA_037957365.1). Taxonomy (NCBI): domain Eukaryota; kingdom Viridiplantae; phylum Streptophyta; class Pinopsida; order Cupressales; family Taxaceae; genus Torreya; species Torreya grandis. The sequence continues at coordinate 974,075 of JARHVA010003919.1, forward strand.
TACAAAGTTATAATGATAACGACATTTAAGATGAAGGTATATACAATATGATGTTTAAAATATACAAATGATGGGTAGGTCTAGTGATAAGGTATGACTAGAAGGATTTAAAAGAGAATAAATATATGTATAAGAGGGTAAGGAAAGTATATAGAAGATGATGTTTAGGATATAAAAGTGATGGGGTGAGGATGACTAGACTAAGGCATGATAGAGATAATATGACATTTGATAAGACAGACAATATATAGAAATAGATTATGACAAGGATACATAAGATAAAATGTTGGTGATGGGGGTGTGACTAATGATGAGTTATAAAAGGAGGTATAATTATAAGTACAAAAGGGTAAGACAAGGATATATAAGATAAGATAATAGGTGATAGAGATGTGACTAATGATGAGTGGATTAATGATGAAGTAGATGAGGATAAGATGGGAGATAAGATAGGATAAAATTAATAAGAGGATGATTAGATATGTATAAGATGATATGTATAGAAGGAAAAGATATACAAAGTGGTCTTGAGACTAGTTGAGGAGGACTAGAGGTGATTAGGATATGTGAGTAATTATGTATAGGTTTTGGTCAAGGTTGAATCAACTCATAAATAACATGTGTTTTACAAAACACACACCTCAACAAGTAATATAAAACCTTTTATGAGTAAACTCAAGGGTGTGTAACCTGATGCCTGTACCATCCAATGGCTTCATGGGTGAGGTTGTAGGTTGATGAACCATTATGGTATCAACTAAACCCTCTTAACCCTGCTGGTACCTCTTAACCCTGCTTGTAAGATAAAATGTTGGTGATGGGGGTGTGACTAATGATGAGTTATAAAAGGAGGTATAATTATAAGTACAAAAGGGTAAGACAAGGATATATAAGATAAGATAATAGGTGATATAGATGTGACTAAT
>JARHVA010003919.1:980000-1137500 GCA_037957365.1 Torreya grandis
ATGAGATTAGTTCTATTTTATCCTAAGGTTTACTTATTTTTATTAACATGACTAAACCTTACTCTAAAAATATTTATTCTTGATCTCTTTATTTTCCTGAGCACCCTTGGTCCCTTTTATATCCACATGGTCTAACTAAACAAAAGGTCCCTTTTACTATAGACTTAGCTTAAAAATCCTTACCCTAATGTTAGTTGTATTTAATTATACAACAAACCTTAGGCTAGAAAATATATCCTATGTCTATGATTATTTGTGGGGTCCCTTTTATTATTTATTAAAGCATATCTTAAGATGTTGTTTTCTAAATTCTTACCCATGTTTATTAATATGAAATAAAACTATAGTCCCAAACATTATGCTATGTTCTCTATTTTCCCAGAGCACTAACTTAAATGTAATTTTTATTTTTAGGATCAATGATATGAATTTAATCATATGATAAATATCTAATGGTAGGAGCTTAAATTCAAAAACCCTAACCATAAGCTAAAGTTTGAGCATCTTTCAAAGATTAATGACGCATATTTATTCACGTAGGATTGATATAATGTCATGTATAAAATTAAATCTTCAATAGAGCCCCTAGACAAGTGCAAGGGTGATAAGTGTCATACTCATAGGAAAATAAAACTCAGTAACTAATGGTGTTTAACCTTATGAATTAAGATGGAATGGCTCACATTTTCTTAGACAAAGATGATCAGATGATGTGTGTTGAATGTTTAAATGTTAAGGATAAATGTAAAGATGAAAAATGGAATAGATGTGGGCCACAAGTTACATATTGAGCATCTTTGAAAGATCGATTGTATGAAAATGAGCATATAGATTCTAATCAATGATCTATACAGTACGAGGTATAACTAAGCAAATCAAGATCAATGAAATGCTATTGATCCATGCAATCAATATCAATGGTGTAAGTAAACATTGACATTTTAACAAATATCAAGATGAATAGAATTAGATCTTATGGATCAAGATCAATGAATCATGTTGATATGTGAAAATAAATCCATGGTGCTGGATCAATGTGTAATTTTTAAAAGATAGCTATCACTTTTTAAATATTAATGAGCAAATTACCATGAAAAGGTCATGGGAATTCCAAATCAAAGACATGTAAGTATAATATACTAGATTGAATATATTGTAGACCTAAGAAATGCAAAGGTATAAGTATAAGGATATAAACACAATCTAAGGCACGAAGATCATAAGAGTGTGACAAGTTACCACCATTAAAGATCTAAGGAAACCTTCAAGAAAACCCTATCAAGCATGACAACCCTAATTATATACTATGAACATTATAACTGACATAGAAGATTGAATTATCATTTGTGTAAGATAATTCAACTTATAAGTTGAATTATAGTCCACTAGTGAGCAATTTAATAAGAAATTATAGTCATGTTATATTGGAAAAGTGTATCTAGAGAAGATGTAGAACTCTATTTGACATAAAATGTAGAAGTAATAGTTTTAAAGGACACATAATTCTATGTCAAAACTTTAAATATTGGAGCCAATAATTGGTCAAGCCTATTTTGGACCATTGAGAACCAACAACCCATCATAAGAGAGGAGGAGAAGAGCATGTCTATAAGGAGGCTCTACTATGTTATAGTTATCCTTTAAATGATGGGCCTCCATTACATTGCAACAAAAACCAAGGTAATTCATTGTATAGACATTCTCTCTCTTATTTTTAGAGATGGTAAAATTGATAAGGGTATGTTAATCAATGAGCATACTCATAAAAATACAGCTTGTATCTATGTTATTGAATTTTAAAATTATTACAATATGTCTAAGTCCCAAGTAAACCAAAACACTATCAATAATTAGGCCAAGTAAAATTATTTAAATACCATCATTACCCTATGGTTATATTATATAAACTAGGTATTTTCAAACTTCAATGAAAACATCTCCATTGATCAATTCAGATCTAGAATTAGAATGGTCATGACTATGAATAATAGGTTATGTGTAAATTCAACCACCACCTATGTGGACAAAACTTAGGTGCCCTTATTCTAATTTATGATTGAGAAATAACTCATCCCTCCCCTTGGTAAAGTGGTCATCACTTGTTTAAGTAAGAAAATATTTATGATCAAGAAGAAGCTTAAGAACTAATTATTCATGATGTCATAACTTCTAGATGCCTTACTTGTCACAACAAAGGTCCCCAACCTTAGATAATGGTCACTTCATGGGACATGGATAGTCTACCAATACTATTCAAAGTTTTATATATTCAAATACATGGACAACACCCAATTCATATGTGATTATTTTTATCCAACCATAGTGGAGACCAAAAAATCAATTGAGGCCATGGGAGACATTTGGTTATACCCTGATTGCACAATCATTAGGATTAAGGGAACATAATACACACCCCTTAGTTTACCAATCAATGTAACAACCAAGTTAGCTAAGTAGGAGGTGGCCTATCAATTATGAAATGGAATAGATGGTCTTTACAAGACCTATAGGAAGGGACTAATTCATAGCCTCCCCATAACCCTTGATAGGATTATTTTTACACAATGGGATAACTTTGAGACTACTTCCAAACATAGGACCTCATTCAATCTCCAAATTTATGAGCTAAGATAATGGGATCCCCATGGAAAGGTCAAGGAGTATATAAAGGTCAAGGAAATCAATATCCCTTATGATCACCAACCTAGTCCTTTTGAACCCATATATACAAAAGAATCTTAATTATATGATGTCACCCTTAGATTGAAAAGACACAAGATCATGCCAAAGTCCAAAATGTAGAGGGAGAAAAAGGGGAATGAGGACATATGATAATTAGGTCTAAGGTAGTACCACTTATTGAGTGGTACACCTCCTAAACCTCCACTAACCTAGTTGCAAATAAACACTAGACTTGAGGCACAAATTTTAAAAAGGCCAAAAGATAGAAGGCTTGATGAAATTTTATCTTATTCAACTCAAGTAGAGGAGAAAGGATCACTAGTGGAGGAGGTTCATATGGTATCACTAGACCCTGGTGAAATAATTGAAGATGATTTAAAAATGCTATTATTAGCCCATTAGTATAAGGATGAAGAAATGGAGGAATCCAAAGAAGAAAAGGGGAAGGAAGTGTTAGACCTAGTTCTTAGAGACACCACCAAAAGAAAATCCAAATTGGTCATCATCCTAGTTAACAACAAGAAGCCCAAGGTGACCTTCACTCATCCTTTGAGTTAAGTTAATTTCTTCAGTGAAGAAAACTTGATTCAAGGTCCAATCACTCTTGAATAGTTCATCTATGGAAAATTAAAAAAGGTACCTACCATGCAAAATCCTTAGAAAATGATGAAATCAATCAATATTTTAGTGCCTAAGGAAGTCAAGCTATGGATAGTTGAATTGCAAGAGAAAGAAAAAATAATGACTTCTCTAGTAGAATCAAGTGGAGCACATATAGATATCTCAACTCCTAAGGTGACAAATCTTCAATCGGTATAAAAATTTACCCCAACCATTTCTATTTTGTAGAGAGTAATTGAGAAGAAGGCCATGGTTGGTGGATAAATATTCATTTTTTAAAAATTGGTATCTTTTGTTGTATTGACTCTAGTTGGAGGAAAAAATCTTAACAAAGACCCAATATTTGAAGAAAATGTTCTTCAAATGGCTTAGGCATAGACATATCAGTTACAAACAATGATAAAGGGAATCTTGTAGCTAAAAAAAAATATAAAATAACAAGCCATACTATCAATCCAAGAAGATATACTCAAGAAATTTGAGGACACCATGATTGATTTATTCAAATATTTGAATAAATCAAAACAAGGTAGGATGCAATAAATAAAGTACTAAGGCTACAAGCCAGGTTGGCCAATGGTAATATTTGAGCTACCAAGTGAAATATTTGATCAAAGTCTTGAATAAAATTCAAATCCTTGAATTCAGAATAGTCAGCCTAGCCCACCTTAATATGGCTATAGATATATTAATTTATAAGATCAAATCCCTAAGTAATTGGTATAAGAAAATGGAGAACATTTATAGGGACCTCAAGCATCAAGAAGATAACATGTTGAACATATTAGATAAATTCATAAAATAACATACCACACTTAGTCCCTTGGGTCTAATAACTGAGGAGGAGTTTAATCAAAAAACTATTCAATTCATGTAAGAGGTAAGGAATCAAGGACAAGTGAAAATAGGGGCTAATAATAAGAAGGTCACGAGTTTTATTTTATCATTGAAGGAGAGGATAAGATATGCTTGGGGCATCAACAAATCTTTAAAAAGGTATGAGAGGGATATCAAGGGCCTAGAAGATCAGGAAAATGAATTATTCATGAGACTTATCATTGATCTCCAGTTGATCAATGAGCAACATTATAGAATGAAGATCCTATAGGGAAAGAAAAAGAATGTGATATCACAATGGTTTCCAAGTTAGTTATGATAGGAATTAGTTATGATAGGAATATTATTTTAGTAGCTTAGCATTATATATTTTTAAATGAGAATATTCTTTTGTAAAGGCATGTGTTACTTGTAAATCATAGTGCACGTAGGTTAGTCATTTAGAATATCTAAAATCTTCTCAAAACTTTTTAAGAGGAAAAATATCCTTAAAATTTGATATTACTAACTAACATACCTTATGAAAGGTATATATAAATAGGTATGTTCCATTGTATGAAGGGGAGAGAGTATTTGGATCCAAAAACTAATTGTAACTTTTGAGCAATTAATATAAGAAAGGAATTCTGTAAAGTTTGTCCAAATTTTTTTGTCTTTTGTTATCCTCACTTCTCTCTCACTTGTTTTTTCTAACTTCTAGATTTTAATGTTTTTTATGAATTCTTGGTGTGTATATTTGAATGTAGAGCTGCTAACCTGTGTCAATGCTAGGTTAATTAAAAGTTCTTAGGTTCATTTTGTTTTCTTACTCTTCTTGAATTTGGACTAATGTTATTTGCTTGTATGGGTGAATATTTAAAGTGAAATTGGTTCCAAATTTCATTATTTCCCATATTTATTAGATGTTTACTTGGTATATGATAGGATTTGAGCTTATGCTACTTCATGTCATATATTGGTTAAGTGCATGCCTAGGTGATATTTGAACTTTGTCATCATGTTTGGAATGAAGATCAACAACATATCTTCTCTACCTTACCTTTCCTTTTGTTCCTTTTTTAACAAGATAACTCTAGCTTAATTCTCATTGTAAATATCCATCTTATATTAGTCTTTATATTTTTTCTTGATAATAATTCATTATTCTTAGCATAGCATACTTCATACTTTGTATAGATCAATTATTTGGCCATGGTGGCTCCCAACCACCAAACTTTATGAATATTATGAAATATTCTACTTGCTTTGCCTCTATTCCATCAACAAATAAGAGGATTATCACAACCTACAACTCATGCACTAAATTCTTCAAATTCTAAAATGAGAACTATTATTGAACACTCTAAACACATGTGATACATATCCAGGCATCAATAAGAGGTGACTTTATTAGTTATATAAGGAGGACATAGTTAGATCTTTGTAGATTTGAAGTATCTTTTCTCATTCTTGTGAATCATTTTAAAAGAGTGGTCTAATTTTTTCATAATTATGTCATTATTTGCTCAATTGTATTAATATCATTGATTTTTTGTGGTTTTAGACTAGTATTTGTGCTTCCTTTGGACAAATATCAATGTTCTTTGAAGATATATTCTTAATTGTGGTAAATATGGCTTAATCTTGGTTAAATCAACAAGTTTGAGGTTAGTAATAGTTGTTTTGATATAATATTGATAGATCATTTGCTAATTTGAGTTTATTTGAGCTTTAATGTGTAAAGATCAATCATACTTACATGTTTGGATACATATTTGAGATAATTTAGTTAAAGATTTATGTCCTTTATCATCATTTATATAAATATTTGAAATTTTTTCTTAATTTTCAAGTCTAATCATTTTTGCTTAAAAATATAAGACTGACACATCATATTTCAATAGGGTTCAAATCCTACAAGTTAGAATTACCAAGAATTAGGATAAGGTCACATTCACAGACTATAAAACCTTTGTTTTCATTAAAAGTTCATAAGAAATCTAGGAGAGACAAGGGTAAGAACAAAATTATAAAGTCTTTGACAACTTCAAAAATTTAGGGTGCTCTTGTGTTTGATCCCTATCAAGATATGGCTTGGCTAGGTGGTTATTCAATCAATGTGCCAAGTGTGATACATGACCTTCCTCATAATCCTAATAAATATTTACCAACATTTAGTCTAGTGGCATTATAATTGATAAAAAACACGTTAAAAATATCAAAGTTGCTTTAATATTATTGAATGTGACTCATGAAGATGTAACATGTAGACTATTCTCTTTTACCCTCAAATATGTTGCATATAAATGGTTTTTAAACCTTCTTGAAGACTACATTACTATTTGGATTGATTTTAACAATGTTTTCATTGATCAATTTGGTAAAATCATTAGTCTCTATATCCCATACCAACAATTCACCAAAGTGAAAAGAGATGCAAATGATACCATACGAGCCATCAATGATACATTCCATAAGATATTCAATAGGTCCATAGCTCCTTACTAACTTGATGAGGCTTTATCCTTAGAAATCTATAAGCATTCCCTATATCCCATGACTTTTATGTTTTCAAAGAGATTTTTTGGACCCATGAATACATTGTCTTTAACTTATGTTGAGGCTATGATCATTAATGACCAGATGTAACCCCAAGGATAATTAGTATACCCCATTCATAATTTCATTGCCAATGCCAACCAAAATGTGCTTGACCTGAACCAACATCCAATATTGAACCAACTACCTTTGAGTGATACACATCCTACTCAAAACTTGGGATTCATGAATAATGTTGCCAATGGATCTTATCCATAGGATTAGAAAGCTATAATGCCTATAGATAAAGTTCATATTTTTGAGGCACCAAAGAATGAGAGTGACTCTATCCTCAAATTGCTTCAAAATCTTAGAACTAACTTCTTTCAGTTACAAAAACAAGTAGGCAATATTGAAGAGAGCTCAAGTAGGATTTTTTCCTTTCAAAGGTTCAATAGTCCCACTAATAGATTTCAAAATTATAGTTACCAAAATAACAAAAACAATGAGCCATCTACTAGAAATAATGTTCATGATATAAAATCTTGGTGATTTAGCTTTCCCTAATTATTATAGAGTGCATTTTAATTTAAAACATGGTGAATTAGATTGTCTATAATTTGGCAATGCTTTTGAAGATTTTTAATGAGAATTAGACACTTTTGAATTTATCCCTAATAAATACAATGGTGTAGGTACCTTAAGTTATTCAAGGTCATCCAAATTTGTTGATTCAAATTTCATGGTGGAAACATTTGAGTTCCCATTCCATGAAGAGAATGAGCCTAAAGATTTTCTTGAAGAGATATATCCTTTTAATCAATATCTAAATAAGACTTATCCTTTAAGGAATAGGGAGTAGAAACAACCTTTGACTACCTCAAATCCACCAAATAATTTTGATTCTCCTCTTGATACTATATCAAATAACAATCTAGATTCTGTTAAGGGAAGTACCTCTAAACCTAATGTTGATACATCTAATTCTTTCAATAGGACTAGGTATAATATATTATAGGACATGAAAAATATCAAAGCTAACATTACCTTGCATGAGTTGACTTAGATTATAGAATAAATGGATATATTGTTAGAATATTTATCAAGAAGATTGGTAAGTCTCAAAAGTATGCACATGCTAATGTTTTAATACACAAAAAAGGTAGATGTTCTTCCTTTCCTACTTATATTCAGGATCTTTGGTAAGAATTTGCATAATTTTTTTAAGACTCTAGTGCATCTTGAAATATTATGCCTAACGGTATTTTTGAATAATTAGGTTTGACTCCCATTAAATATGATAAATTTGTAAATCAATTAGATAAACCAAGATTCAAATTAATTGATGAGTTGCTAAATATTCACATGTGGATTTCCTTAGACCCAAGGGTCAAACATTTCATTGATATCCAAGTGGTGGGCATACCTAATGCTTATGGGATGTTGTTGAGTAGAGATTGGACTAGGAGCTTAAATGGTTATATGTCAATAGATTGTTCACATATGTGTTTGCCTTAGAAGGGAGTACCCAAAAAAATCAAGATAAAAAGAGAGCTTAAAATGAATCATATTATCACTAAATATAATGCACTGAATGAGAAGGTCAACATGGTTAACATAGATCTTGGTGTTTACAGTCTTGATACCATAAAGGTATGTAACTCTATAACTTCTCATAATATGCATGGATTATGGAAGCTATATTTTGATGGTGCTATATGAAAATCAGGTTTTGGAGCAGGAGTGGTATTAATCAATCCCATTTGTAAGGAATACAATTCCTCTTATAAACTTTAGTTCTCATGCACCAATAATTTGGTTGAGTATTAATCACTCATTCTTGGATTACAATTTGCAATCAAACATTAGGCCAAAGAACTAATATTTATTGGTGATTTAAAACTAGTAGTTAATTAGGTCAAGATTAAATATCAATGCAAGTTTTCCTATCTTAAGAAGTAAAGGTTTAGTGTCTATGATTTGATTAAATTTTTTTATACTTTTAACATTGTTTCCATCCCTAGGGAATAAAACAAGGCTACCAATGAGCTTGCCTCAGCAACTACCATTCTTATGCCAAGCTAGGACTCCTAAAACCTTAGTATTGAGTTGGTTCCATACCCTTAAATCCCTAATAATTTAAACCATCTCTAGGTATTTAGTGATGGCCAACATATCCTAGACTTCATGACTAGCTCAAGATCATTTAAATCTCATGTCATAAATGAAGCTAGTTAAAATACCCTTAATGATGGCAAAGTTGAGGAAAAGATTGATGATAAAGTAATCTAGTTAAATGAAAATAAGATCCCCAAAGAAATGATATCCTTAGAGATATTTTTTGACCCTAATAATCAAGCTAAGATTGTCAAGATTCCCAGGGTAAATGGGAAGGATTATAATACAATTGATCTTGGACTTCAAGGTCAACCTCAACTAGTTAATATTGGTATATCCTATACAAGAAGTGAGTCTAAAAGAGCCAAGAATTTCTGACCAAATATAAAGATATCATAGCAAGGTCCTATAATGACCTAAAGATCTTTGATCTAAAGGTCATAACACATACCATACATTTAAAGGAAAACTACAAACCTTTCAAACAAAAGCAGATATCAGTCAACCCTATCCTAAACCACTGATATACAATGAATTCAAAAATATCTTAGATGCCAAGATTGTGCTTTGTATTAGATACTCCACTTGGGTAGCTAACATAGTACTAGTTAGGAAGAAAAATGGTGAAATTAGATTGTGCATTAATTTTAGAAATATGAATAGAGCATCTGAGAGAGATAATTATCCCCTACCTTCTCTTGACCAAGTAATACAAATTATTTCTAGTTCAACCATTATGTATTTTCTTGATGGTTTTCAAGGTATAACCAGGTGTTGATGAACCAAGAAAACATGATGAAAACTGCATTTACTACCAACTAGGGCACTTTTGCCTACATGATAATGTTATTTGGACATATAAATGTAAGATCCAATTTTTAGAGGGCTATGGATCAATTCTTATAAGGTCTTATAGGTAAGTGAATTATCATATATGTGGATGATCTTACTATCTTTTATAAAAGTAGGGAGGATCATATTATACACCTTCAATAGGTATTTCAATGATGTAGAAGGTATGGGATTTCTCTCAACCGAAAGAAAAATATTTTGTGTTACTGAGGGAAACCAATTAGGACATGTTATCACCAAAAAGGTAATTTATATATACCTTAATAGAGTATATGTAATAAATAATAAAGATCCCCTTAATAGTAGGAAGGAATTTAAGTCATTCTTTGGTAAAATAAAGTTTGTAAGAAATTTCATTTTTGGTTTTGCAAAAATAATGAGACTTTTGAATGACATATTGAAGAAAGATATTGAGATCACTTGGAATGAGGAGACCAAAAAAGATTTAAAAGATAATAAAGAGGAAATTTGACAAACTAGGGACTAGTATGAGTGCTTGAATAGTCTTAAATTGATTCTAGAAAGTTGTATATAGAGAATAAAGAAGAGTGCTTGAGTGTACTTGCTTGTATGCTTACTCCTTTCTTGTGAATGAGTGCCAACCCCTATAAATGGACATGGTATAGCATTTTATAGGTAAATTTATGATCATGGGTTAAATGAGCTTGTATTAGGCTGATAGGGAAAAGGATAAGTAATCAGGAAAATATGACCATTATAGGTAAAGATATGTTAGGTTATGGAGCTAAAAGATTCAACTGTTGTAGACATGGAGGAGGTTACTGAAGTTCTAGAGACACTGGCATCGGCAATATGACTGACATCGATCATGATGAGTGTAGAAGGCAATTAGCATCGGTAGGGAGTCGGCCGATGTCAATCAGCACCAGGCAGACAGGGACCGATGTCGATCGCCTGTGTGTTCTAGAACTATTCATTGCACGAACAATTAGTTAATTAAACAGAGTGTTTGCATGTTAAAGGGCTAATTATTGTCTTGAGCTACATGTCTAATTATTGTAATTAGAGGTCTATTTTTGTATGCATGGGATCCTATTTAAAGACCCATGAGGCATGTCTTGTAATTAAGAAGGCAAGTAAAGCATTGAAGCAAAGAAGCAAGGTCAAGGAGATCTAAAAGGTGTAAGGTCAAGGAGATCAGCTGAAGCATTCAAGGAGGGGATAACAACTCAGGTTGTTGAGTTGGTTATGGTTGAGCAAGAGAGAGAGGAAAGAAGTCCTTGAGGTGTGGCAAACCTTTGAGGTGGAAGAAGAAGTGGCATCTTCTTTATTGTATTTTCTTCAAAGAGTATTTAATACAAGATTGTGTATTGTCTCTCAAATTCTTTGTTGTTTAAAGTTTCTAGTTACTTAATCATTCTGGTATAATTCCGTGTTTAATTGCTTATAAGAAAGGTAATCAATTATGCTTCCTTGGAGGGGTTCCTAACAGTTGGTATCAGAGCTTAGGTTGCAGGGAGCAGGTTATTGTTTGATTATAGGTCATTCACAAGGGTTTATGTTTGAGTGGGAGTATAGCAATGGTAGAAGAAAGTAAGCTATGAATGGAGAAGTTTAACGGCAAGAATTATCAACATTAGAGGATGCAGATAGAAGACTATCTGTATCAGAAGGATTTGTACTTACCATTGGGTGCGGCTGCATGCAAGCCCACAGATATGAAGGATGAAGAATGGAATTTTCATGATCAGAAGGCTCTTGGATCCATAAGGTTGAGCCTTGCATCGTCTGTGATTTCCAACTCATCACAGTGTAAGACAATGGAAGAGTTGATAAAATCTTTGGCAAATTTATATGAAAAGCCCTTGGCTTTAAATAACGTATTTCTTATGAAGCAGTTATTTACTTTGCAAATGCAGGAAGGTGGATTGGTACATACTCATCTGAGTGGTCTCCATGGTTTGGTAAACCAGTTAGCTTCAGTCAATATTGTTTTTGATGATGAAGTAAAGGCTCTATTAATTTTATGCTCTTTACCTAAAAGTTGGGATAGTTTGGTTATGGCAGTAAGTAATTCTAAGTCTACTTCTAAAATCTTAAAATTTGATGATGTTGTGAGTGTAATCTTGAATGAATAAATACGCAAGAAAATCATAGGTGAATCATTAGGGAATGCTCTAAGTGCAGAAAGTAGGGGAAGGTAAAGAGAGAAGGTTAAGCAAGGGAAATCAAGGTTAAAGATGGGAAGGAGATCCAAATCCAGAAATGGAAGTATCACCTACTAGTTTTGTGGAAAGAAAGGACACACAAAGAAATAGTGTTGGTTGAGGGATAAAGAAAATCAACATGAAGGTAATGAAGAAGCAAAGGATGCAGGTATTGTGGCGCAGGATGCTCTCATACTTTCTTTGGATAGTCAGATAGAATCATGGGTTTTAGATTCTGGTTCTTCCTTTCATGCATCCCCAAATAGAGATTTGTTCCATGAGTATGTCCAGGGAGACTTTGGAGTGCTTTATTTAGGGGATGGTATACCTCGTCAAATAGTTGGCAAAGGGAAAGTGCAGCTGAAATTGCAGATGGACAACACATGGGTGTTGAAGGAGGTTATGCATGTCCCAGTTTTGAAGCAGAGTTTGGTTTTTATAAGAAGGTTGGGTGATGAAGGATGCATAATAACCCTCACAGTGGATTCTTGGAAGGTTACCAAGGGTGTACTTATTTTAGCAAGTGGTAATAAAGTAGGTACTCTTTATCTATCTACTTGTATTACTGATTCTACTTCTGGTTTATCTACTTCAGCTGTAGATTCGAAGATGTGGCTTAATAGGCTTGGTCACATGAATAAGAACAGAATGGGTGTTCTTGATTCAAAAGGTATGAGTTCAAATTTAGAAGGCATAGATCATGTTCATTGCAGGAAAAGGAAATTTGATGCTTTTGACAAGAACAGGGAAGCCTTATTGTTTATGGAGGAGATGATGGACAGAGATCAGTCACAGGGGCTAAATAATTTTGAGTAAGGCAGTATGGACAGGGTTTTAATCCAAGATGAGCTCGTAGGTGAAGAATTCATCACTTACAAGGATACACAGACACTGACATTGGTCACATGGAATCGACATCAGTCAGGTAGATACCGACATCGGTCATGTGTAGACCAGCAAGGTTGGTAGAGTCAGGCAGAGAAGTCCGACGTCAGTCAGACAAGAACCAACATTGGCAGAGGGGACACCAGTGTCCCCTAGGGAAATGATGTTGGTAGTCAGGGTCAGTGCAGGGAACTGACATCGATCAGTTGCAGATTAGGAGATGGCCGAGATCGGTCACTGAAACGGATGTTGGGCAGACAACAAGCTATCAAGGAGTCTCAAACGCCCATATGGAGGTTAGAAAGGGTATTTGAACCTCATATTCATTGTTCACCTTCTTTATTTTAATTGTTTCTTAATGATGGTCGAGAACTAGGAAGATATGAAGAGGCAATGTAGGTAGAATCCAAAAATAGTGGGAGCTTGGCATGGATGAGGATTGTGAGTCCTTGGAGAAGAACCAAATAGGTATTTGTTGGTGCAGTTGTCAGCTAGAAGAAAGCACTGATAGAGGGATGGATTCCCAAGTTAGAGAAGAGAGTGGATGGATACGTGAGATAGAAGGCCAATGTATATGGTCTTGAGTAGGATGTAAGACAATGGAGGTTTGACCATTGTATTTATCTTTACCTGGTTGGATAATATTAGCTGCATTATCATGTTACTATATTGTGTTGCTTGTTGCAGGGTTACATATGCAGGGAGTTGCTGAGCTAAGGGTAAAGTTAGGTCAGAGGTATGTCATGAAGAATTTGGGAGCAGTAAAATTCTTTTGGCATAAGAGACATGGAAGATCACAGGTTGATTTTTCCTCCAGTGGGAGTTGTCAGAAAGTTCATATGTGGCAAGGGACTTAGATGATAGGTATAGCATCACAGGTTTTGTGGTGGTTGGTATTCAAGAGCGATTTTGAAGAAGGATATAAAGCCAAGGGAACAAACTAGATGATGTATAGGTATAGGTACAATTGCAGCTATTTATCTCCAAGTGGGAGATTGTTAGGTTGTGGAGCTAAAAGCTTCAACTATTGTAGACATGGAGGAGGTTACTGAGGTTAGAGAGACACCAGCGTCAGCAATATGACCAACATCGATCATGATGAGTGTAGAAGGCAATTGGCATCGGTAGGGAGTCGGCCGACGTTGGTCAGCACTAGGCAGATAGGGACCAATGTCGGTCACCTATGTGTTCCAGAACTGTTCGTTGCATGAACAGTTAGTTAGTTGAATAGAGTGTTTGCATGTTAAAGGGATAATTATAGTCTCGAGCTACATGTCTAATTATTGTAATTAGAGGTCTATTTTTGTATGCATGGGATCTTATCTAAAGACCCATGAGGCATGTATTGTAATTAAGAAGGCAAGTAAAGCATTGAAGCAAGGAATCAAGGTCAAGGAGATCTACAAGGTGTAAGGTCAAGGAGATCAGCTGAAGCATTCAAGGAGGGGATAACAACTCATGTTATTGAGTTGGTTCTAGTTGAGCAAGAGAGAGAGGGAAGAAGTCCTTGAGGTGTGGCAAGCCTTTGAGGTGGAAGAAGTGGCATCTTCTTTATTGTATTTTCTTCAAAGAGTATTTAATACAAGATTGTGTATTATCTCTCAAATTCTTTGTTGTTTCAAGTTTCTAGTTACTTAATCATTATGGTATAATTCCGTGTTTAATTGCTTATAAGAAAGGTAATCAATTGTGCTTCCTTGGAGGGGTTCCTAATAGTTGGTATCAAAGCTTAGGTTATAGGGAGCAGGTTATTGTTTGATTACAGCTCATTCATAGGGGTTTCTATTTGAGTGGGAGTATAGAAATGGTAGAAAAAGTAAGCTACGAATAGAAAAGTTTAACGGCAAGAATTATCAACATTAGAGGATGTAGATAGAAGATTATCTATATCAGAAGGATTTGCACTTACCATTGGGTGGGGTTGCATGCAAGCCCACAGATATGAAGGATGAAGAATGAAATGTTCTTGATCGAAAGGCTCTGGGATCCATAAGGTTGAGCCTTGCATCATCTGTGATTTCCAACTTATCACAGTGTAAGACAATGGAAGAGTTGATAAAATCTTTGGCAAATTTATATGAAAAGCCCTCGGCTTCAAATAAGGTATTTCTTATGAAGCAGTTATTTACTTTGCAAATGCAGGAAGGTGGATCGGTACATACTCATCTTAGTGATTTCCATGGTTTGGTAAACCAGTTAGCTTCAATCAATATTGTTATTGATGATGAAGTAAAGGCTCTCTTAATCTTATGCTCTTTACCTGAAAGTTGGGATAGTTTGGTTATGGTAGTAAGTAATTCTAAGTCTACTTCTAAAATCTTAAAAGTTGATGATGTTGTGAGTGTAATCTTGAATGAATAAATACGCAAGAAAATCATAGGTGAATCATTAGGGAATGCTCTAAGTGCAAAAAGTAGGGGAAGGTAAAGAGAGAAGGTTAAGCAAGGGAAATCAAGGTTAAAGATGGGAAGGAGATCCAAATCCAGAAATGGAAGTATCACCTGCTAGTTTTGTGGAAAGAAAGGACACATAAAGAAAGAGTGTTGGTTGAGGGATAAAGAAAATCAACATGAAGGTAATGAAGAAGCAAATGATGCAAATATTGTGGCACAGGATGCTCTCATACTTTCTTTGGATAGTCAGATAGAATCATGGGTTTTAGATTCTAGTTCCTCTTTTCATGCATCTCCAAATAGAGATTTGTTCCATGAGTATGTCCAAGGAGACTTTGGAGTGCTTTATTTAGGGGATGGTACACCTTGTCAAATAGTTGGCAAAGGGAAAGTGTAGCTGAAATTGTAGATGTACAACACATGGGTGTTGAAGGAGGTTATGCATGTCCCAGTTCTAAAGCAGAGTTTGGTTTCTATAGGATGGTTGGGTGATGAGGGATTCACAATAACCCTCACAGTAGATTCTTGGAAGGTTACCAAGGGTGTACTTGTTTTAGCAAGAGGTAAGAAAGTAGGTACTCTTTATCTATCTACTTGTATTACTGATTCTACTTTTGGTTTATTTACTTCAGCTGTAGATTCGAAGATGTGTCTTAATAGGCTTGGTCACATGAATAAGAAGGGAATGGATGTTCCTGATTCAAAAGGTATGAGTTCAGATTCAGAAGGCATAGATCAAGTTCATTGCAGGAAAAGGAAATTTGATGCTTTTGACAAGAACAGAGAAGCCTTGGTGTTTATGGAGGAGATGATGGACAGAGATCAGTCACAAGGGCTAAATAATTTTGAGCAAGGTAGTATGGACAGGGTTTTGATCCAAGATGAGCTCGTAGGTGAAGAATTCATCACTTACAAGAATACACAGACACTGACGTCGGTCAGGCAGATACTGACATCGGTCATGTGTAGACCAGCAAGGTCAGTAGAGTCAGGCAGAGAAGTCGGGTGTCGATCAGACAGGAACCGACATTGGTAGAGGGGACACCGGTGTCTGCCAGGGAAATGACATCGACAGTCAGGGTCAGTGCAGGGAACTGACATCGATCGGTTGCAAATTGGGAGATGGTCGAGATCGGTCATTGGAATGGATGTTGGGCAAATAGCAAGTTGTCAAGGAGTCTTAAATGCCCATATGGAGGTCAAAAAGGGTATGTAAACCTCATATTCATTGTTCACCTTCTTTATTTTATTTGTTGCTTATTGATGGTTGAGAACTAGGAAGATATGAAGAGGCAATGCAGGTAGAATCCAAAAATAGTGGGAGCTTGGCATAGATGAGGAGTGTGAGTCCTTGGAGAAGAACCAAATAGGTATTTGTTGGTGGAGTTGTCAGCTGGAAGAAAGCACTGATAGAGGGATGGATTCCCAAGTTAGATAATAGAGTGGATGGATACATGAGATAGAAGGCCAGTGTATATGGTTTTGAGTAGGCTACAGTACAATGGAGGTTTGACCATTATATTTATCTTTACCAGGTTGGATAATATTAGCTACATTATCATGTTACTGTATTGTGTTGCTTTTTGCAGGGTTACATATGCAGGGAGTTTCTGAGCTAAGGGTAAAGTTAGTTCAAAGGTATGTCATGAAGAATTTGGGAGTAGCAAAATTCTTTTGGCATAAGAGACATGGAAGATCACAGGTTGATTTTGTCTCCAGTGGGAGTTGTCTGAAAGTTCAGATGTGGCAGGGGACTTGGATGACAGGTATAGCATCACAGGTTTTGTGGTGGTTGGTCTTCAAGAGTGATTTTGAACTAGATAATGTACAAGTAAAGGTATAGTTACATCTATTTATCTCCAAGTGGGATATTGCTATGTTGTGGAGCTAAAAGTTCCAATTGTTGCAGACATGGAGGAGGTTGCTAAAGTTCCTGAGACACCGGTGTCGGAAATATGACCGACGTCGGTCATGATGAGTGCAGAAGGCAACCGGCATCGGTAGGGAATCAGCCGACGTCAGTCAGCACCAGGCAGATAGGGACCGATGTCGGTCACCTGTGTGTTCTAGAACTGTTTGTTGCACGAATAGTTAGTTAGTTGAATGGAGTGTTTGCATGTTAAAGGGCTAATTATAGTCTCGAGCTATGTGTCTAATTATTGTAATTAGAGGTCTATTTTTGTATGCATGGGATCCTATTTAAAGACCCATGAGGCATGTATTGTAATTAAAAAGGCAAGTAAAGCATTGAAGCAAGGAAACAAGGTCATGGAGATCTACAAGGTGTAAGATCAAGGAGATCAGCTGAAGCATTCAAGGAGGGGATAACAACTCAGGTTGTTGAGTTGGTTGTGGTTGAGCAAGAGAGAGAGGGAAGAAGTCCTTGAGGTGTGGCAAGCCTTTGAGGTGGAAGAAGAAGTGGCATCTTTTTTATTGTATTTTCTTCTAAGAGTATTTAATACAAGATTATGTATTGTCTCTTAAATTCTTTGCTATTTCAAGTTTCTAGTTACTTAATCATTCTAGTATAATTTCATGTTTAATTGATTATAATAAAGGTAATCAATTGTGCTTCCTTGGAGGGGTTCCTAACAAGATAAACATGGACAATAACACTAGAAATAAGACATCCCTAAATTTTGATGCTCATATCCAAATTAGGTTCTATTTTCCTATAAAGATGAGACCTAGAGGGATTGATCTAGGTTTGAGAGGGTTTCCTAGGTCCTAAGAAGCTAAGTTTGGGAAGCTATGGGTGACTAAGAATTGATGAATGTCTAGCTGAGAAAGGTTGAGTGAGAAATAAAGATGACCTATAGGCTAGGTGCTATTACCCATGCCTAAGTCATCTAATTTCACATTTTATATGGTTAAATTCCTCCCCCCCCCACCTTATTCTAGTGATGTAGGAAATCAAAATACTAGGATAAAGAAAAAATAGAAAGCATACCTAAACTTTCCTATAAGGGAAAAGATCATGAAGCTATGTGATATTGGATGTGCATAAAGAGAGCACAGTATGATGTGTGAATATGAAAATAAAAACTTGAAGTAGATTAGTTCTTACTATATATTCTATATTTAAATAAGAACATATAAAATCTAAGCAAAATAAGAGAGAGGAATGAATAAACCTCACCCAATAGGTAAACCAATACAAAACCTATTGTGATGTTGGATTATGCCGAGTATGTGTTGAATCAAGAGTAATATCATGAATGAAGGTGAGTGCTCAATTCCATAGAATGTATCTCAATAATGAAAATTATATCCCTTTGGATCCATCATCACTAATTAGGTTAAGTTAGTAAATCATGCATGTGATAATCAGTGTCTGCCTATATGTCTAATCCCTCTAATTAGATGGCTCAAGAATACAAAGTCTGGCCCTTTGGCTCCATCATTGCCCCATGAAGTGAAGTTATGAAGTGATAATAGTAAATAATAGATTTAATATGAAATTGCTCATGGATCCCATGAATTTTCTATAAATATGACACTATGGCAAGGATATCTGAATGTGTGCTAGAAATTAGGCCACTCTTGGCTATTTTGAAAGATGGAGATTAGGCTTGTATGAAAGCCACTCCAAAACTAATGTACTAAGATTATAAAAAATCCAACTGAAGAACTTGGGTACTTGGAAAGATAAACCTGTATGAAATTTAACTTGAATTTGATTCCAACCACATACAAATGATGTCAGGTATGCAATTGCTGAGAATGCCTCGAATAAACTGAACTCAAGAACAAAATAATATCAATGTAACACACACACTACTCCTAATAACTAATGTATATAACATGGATTTTGATCTAGAATTTATTCCAACTACCTAATCTAAATTTAAAGTGAAAACCATCATTTCATGAATGACAACCCCCTATATTTGAGAAAACTATGCTAAAACTACTGAATTTGAAGGATTTGGAAGTGCAGAAATTATCCCTGAACTAAATTTTTTGCTTGTTTGTATAAACCTTAAGTGTTTTTATGAATAAATAAGAGTGAAAAACTATGGAATCCACATATTTTTGGCATTACTACCCGTTTCTATCACTACTATCCATTTCTAGCACTACTATCTAGTGTGAAAACTGACTGCTAATCTAAGACTATTCCTAATTTTTTGCTCTGATTTGACTATTTTGACATCTGGTTTTTATGCTAACTATTTTAAATTTTATTGATTTGATTAATAGGAGTTTTTATCTCTATTATTAAGCCCCTATTTTATTCCACCTCTTCTAAGAGTAGGAATGATGAACCTGTAATGACTATCCTCAGAGGAAAAGAGTCCTACAAGTGTGTTAATTTTGAAAATGATATATATGATATAGCATTTGAATTTTGATAATATGTTTCAAGATATAACAATGTTTATATCGATATATGGTTAGATCAACAAGGGTATTCCTAGATAGATATAAAAATTTAAAACCATGTATAATGTATTGAATTAGAATTAGAAATATTAATTTTTAGTTGTCAGTTGGAAGGATGGAGCATGATGTCCATCATGGCATCCAAGAAATCAAATAAAAATGCATGATATGGATCATGGCATTACACACATTTGATAATAAAAAAGCATGAAGCAATAAGCATAATATATGAGCCAAGGGGCCATGTAAGCAATGGACATAGGCACATGTCACTCAAACTAGAAACAAGCATGGAAGGCATGTTCAAATGCCTCATTCACATACAAGAGAAATAAGAAAAATTGGCACATAGGCCATAGGGACAAAGAGTAAAAACAAAGGACATTGGAAAATGTCCTAAGGCACACACATGACAAAGAACAAAATGACATTAGAAAATGTCCTAAAGCACAAGTAGGAGACAAACAAGAACTATAAAATGCAATCACACAAGTTATGCTAAGCAAGTAGAGAAAGCATGTAATAACTAAAATGATACAATCACATGTAACTAATCAAGGTAAAATGTGAGATTATGAAAAACATGTGTATTACAAGACTATATATATGCTAAGAGATGCATAAGTGTTAAATACTAGTGAAATGTAGATATAATATTATGTGTAAGTTATAAAGTAATATACATCAACATGATAACTCAGAGTGTGTGGTGTATAAATGACATAGCCTATACGTTGTAGTCATGTGGAAGATTCCCCCAGTGGGTGTATATAAAAATGTATGTCTCAAACTTATAATTATGAATGCCCCCTCTATGGGGAGAATGAAGCAATCAAGTAGTTAGATGTCACTACACACACTCAAAGAAAATAAAGTGAAGCATGGTAATGTAGAAAATTGACATACAATAACTTTAAATAGAAAATGTAAGTCCTACCATGATAGTAGTGATATAAATCATGGATGATGCATATAATTGAAACAAAAATGTTTTTGGTATTTTTGTAATGTTTTGAATGTTTTTGTATTTTGAAGTGTTATATTATTTTTATATTTTTAAAAATATTTAAACTATGTAAAATCAAGGTAAGAGATAATATGTACAATCAATGCTGCAAATAAATGATAGTAACTAATGAGTTTGGGATGAGATTCATTGTCATGGTGTCCTATATCAAATAATGGGATCATGCATGATTGTGAGGCATGATAGAGTGTCTGAGATTATGAAAATGAAATATGTGTACTTTGTAACTACTCTAAAATATCTAAAGTGGATATTGAATGTGGGGTCCCCTTGTGACTTTGAGAAGTGGATGCAACTATAGGGATCTTAGGGACCCATTTTAAAGTAGGAGAAGCTCTATCAATAGGTTCTCTTTTTATAGCTATATGAGACCTCAATGTAACTACTCTAGGTGTGAACACTATAGGTGGAAATTGTTGAGAATCCTAAAAGTATGTGGGTGTATGAACCCTCTATACTAGTGATAGATGTTGTAACTATGGATAGATTGGAAGAGGAAGTTGTAAAAAAATTATAAGAGAATCTAAAATCAGTGGGAGATTTAGAGTTAGTGATTGAAAGTTGGTAGATGGTTCTGAAGTGGGAAGTGGTGACTCATAAAGAACTTCACTAACTACAATAACTTGATTAACATGAATGAACTTAACACATGCATTAAATATGGAAGGTACTACCCTAATTTTTTGAATCCATGGTCAAGAAAGTAGTATGTTAAAAACTCATGTGCTAGAAACTATAGTGAATGGTGTAACTATATGTGTAGGACCACCCTATAATGTAAGTACTATCTCACCTAATGAAATTTGAATATGTCCATTCAAACCACTAATAATTGTATCAGTTAGAGTGATATACTACTCTAAATAACCTAAATTTTGTAGTAGTGTGAAGGCGCACATATTAAGACTAGAACCATTGTCAATGAGTATACTATAGATCGGTTGATTATGGATATGTGATCTGATAAAAAGTGCATTGTAACATATATAATCCTTGATAATATTCTAATCTAAAAAATATATTGAAGGCTTGACTAGAACTCTAGATTCATACACACCTATCATACCCCTTAACATATGTTTCTCAACTAAAGATGTCTGGCATGTAGCTAGTGGAGGATGTGTATTGTATGTATGATGAACACTTGGTCTTTCCTCTTTTTATTATTTTTAATGCTATGTAAATTGATCTAAAAATATTTTCAAAGCTTTATCTTGTGTTATCTTTGTCTTTGGAGGTTAAACTAAAGTGCCTAGATCAAGTAGTTTATCATCTATCAAGTCTTATATCTTATGTCACAAGCTGATGCATCTATTTGTGGTGTGGCTTAGTGCCTTATAAAAATTACAAAATGACTATTGATCATATCCCCATGGAAGAGGATTTGAAGGATCTACTTCTTGAATATGTGGGATAGTGATAAGGTTGCATTCTAGTAACTGTTGTAGAACTTAGGTTGGAGAAACTGGTAAATGGGTAAATGCCCATTGAGGAGGTGCTAATAAAACCACATGGTAAGGGGGCTCTAAAGATGCATTGACTGTTGGTTGATTCTTATTATTTTGGTCATTAATTTTGAATTTGTATGGGACTTTTATATTACTCTTGTTTGTTATCTCTGGAGTACTTGAATACTTCAGTTTACCCATTGAGATTAACTTGACTTCTCTTACCTTAAGTGTATGACACAATTCAGTGAAGGAGGAGAATCTTTTCAACATAGTGGATTCATGTAATGATAGTAGAAGGATCTCTTTAAATATGTTCTATAGCTCTTGATCAGTCATGGGGCTATTTAGCTTAGCTAGAATAGTCTTATATCTAAGAACATAATTCGTGAGGGGCTCATTTGACTTTTATTGTTATTATGCAATTTGTGCATATGAGACCTTATCAATAATGTTCATACTAAAATGTGCTAGGAACACGTCTACTAAAGGATTGAAAGCTATGAATGATTGATTTTTTAGGCTATAAAACCATTGTAGATCATAATACTTTAGGTGTTATGGAAATATTTTGGTAAGTATCTAGTCATTGGGTGCATAATCCAAACATGCTATGTGAAAAGCTCTTGAATGTGTCTCTGGATCACCCTTGCCATCTTAAAGAGTAAGCTTGGGTTGAAAAAATCCTTGTGTAAAAGGTATAGAAGCAATGTGATGTGCCAATGGGGTATACCATAAATCAAAATAATCTAATGCTTGTGTAGGTCTATTGGTACCTTGCTCAAGATGCTTGACCTTGGATTTTAGAGATCGTATCTCTTGCACAAGGGATAAAACATCTAAAGATAGGGATGTACTAGCTACAATTTATGTCATAGAAGAAGGTTTGGATGTTATATGAGGTTGTTGAGACATACATACCCCATTATGTCATTAATAATTAGTTGTTCTGAATGATTGGAAGACTCAAATTGCTTATCCTTTTTTATTTCCATGATGGATTAAAAAATTAAGTTATGGTCTTTAGGTTGTTCTTTAATATGACCTAGTAAGGACCATGAAGTGTGAACATAAATATATGAATAAAAATGGTATATAATCATATATTACCTTGAATGGAGTCATCAAATGCTGAGTAAAACACCATATGTAGTTATGATGTTATCAAGACCAACATTCACCTTGACAAGTTGTCTTTAGGATAATAATCCCATCAGGTATGTTAGAACTATTGGCACCAAATGTCACACCATGGATGAATTTTTTCAAGCCTAATCTAATATTTTGGAAACATTGGAATACCTGTAGCCATATGGGTTGCTTATATTATAGGTAGACCTCTAGGTTTAAGGTCTAGCTCCCTAGATTGATCTTTAAGTTCTTATCACCTATGCTAACTAATTAATTATTTCAAAAGGGATAAAATTAGAAATGAAATTATAATAATATAAAGGGGTGATACAATATAAATATATCCATAATAAAATCATACTCTTGCATTAAGAGACATGAAATACACCACTAACTTCAAAGTCCTGGAATACTCTAACATTAGTATTTCAAAATGGAGGTGATATACATGAAAAGTACTCAAGGTAAGTGAACCAAATATTAGTGTAGACACTAAGGATACTTTAAAAATTGAAAACATACCCATACACTTGAAAACACTTCATGTGACTTACTATAGTGTAATAACTTACACCAAACATGGAAGGATTGAGAGAAAGTAATGATGGATATCAATCACTTAATTATTCCCTATACATCTCTTCACACAGTTTGAGAAGATAGTTTATGAACTCAAAACCAGATTACATATCTTATTTCAAAGGTAAATTATAATATCAAACCAACAGGGCTTCTCCATACTAGGTGTGGAATTAGAATACAAGAGCCAACATGGTTTGTATTTATAGAATGTGAGAAGAGAGAGAAGAAAGTAGAGCTCAAGGTTCATATTACCACTTGTCAAGGAATAACAAACAGTTACATTATAGAGGGATTAACTGGATAATATGAGTATGGAATTTCCTCTTAGACAAATCTTCACCAAAAACATGATAACTCTCCAAATTTGGTATAGGGGTATTCAAATGGCTTTTTGAAATTGCCTTCATTAGGAGGCATATTTTGACTACTCCAAACCAAAATAGGGAGATGTAGCACATGATAAATATAAAGGAGTATTTATAAACACACCACAACAATAATTTAATGTGTCCTTAACTCATGGACTTCTTCTGGACACTTGTTCTCGTCATCTATAAACACCATTAGTCTTATTTCACTGATTCTTCACATTTGTCACCCAAGTGGCCTTTAGTTTCTAAATCAAATACATTTAATGAATTATATGACACCTATAAATATTAATTTTTCCTTCCATTCCATGAATATGACATTAAAATACCCCCAATTAGAATTCACATCTCTTCACCTGGTAATCACTCTCTATTTTCACTATCTACCATAGACTATCTAGTGTGATTGAGTTAATAAAAGTGTTTACATGCCATTTTTCTATGATAAATTAACATGGATAGTTAATAAAAATCCCAATTAACCTTCCTCTATGACACTCATTCTTAAAAACTCCTCTACACATGTAAAACAATCAAAATCTATTAAAAAAAGCTTGTTTTATACCCTATTTGTATAAATAGGGTACAAAGCAATTGGATGGGATGGATATTTAGAGAGTATTATTCAATAAAAAAACTATTTACATGTCATAATATATATTTTAAATGTATTTTTACTCATTTATTCCCAATCAAGTCTCAAAAAATGGTTTAGGAGGGTTTTAAAGGGTTTGGACTCTTAATGATTGTTCATATAATCCTAACGTCCAACCTCCAAAAAAAATCATAAATCTCAAGATAAGGACCCTATTCAAATTCACCAAAATCCTTGGGTCTCCATGACACTAATATGTATAATTATGATCATCTGAAGATGGCCTATAGAGATTCTTAAGTGAATTCTATATACCCCTGAGGTGTTATTAGGCCAAAAAATGACCTTTATGTGATATCTCCCCAAAACTAGAGATTCAAAATAGTAATATGCCTTCCCTTAAAGGTTATAATATATTTAGGAAGGTATATACACATAATATTTTCAAAATTTTATTAATTACTGCACTTTGTATCTTGCAAGCACCTGTCGAGTCTCAATCTCTCTGAGTACATGCCTTAAGGGGTACACTGGGAAAGGTATGGGCAGATCATTAGTACTTCATTATATTTTTTCCCTTTTTCCACTTGAAATATACATACTCATATCATAAAAACATTAACCCTAAGATTATTCTTCTCATTCCTACCCATTTTAGTCATTTTTCTCTTTCTATCCTCTTTTTCTTACCTTAATTTCATTTTAGACTGTCAGCTATACTAGGTCGACCAGGGTCGACCCTATATATTTTAAGGGTATTTTTAAATTTTTGTGTTGTTAGAATTTCATTAGACCTATCTTAAACCTAGTGAATTATCCTTGAAAACATACAGGGTCAAGTGGGTGGACCCTATACAGTTCACATTTTTGGGAGGATTTAGGGCAAGATCTGCCTATATATACAAGTTCATTTACAACCATTTGTAAAAAGAGAAGTTAAGAAGAATAATTTCATAAGAACATATACTTATTGACCATTATAATTTAGGAATAAATCTTAGGGTTTCATACTTTCATTGGAGATATGGATATTAGCTTGTGGAGAAGTTTTTTGGATGCATAGATAGGTTGTGTAGTCTAGAGATGATTTGTCTTTATTATCCTTACATAAAACACCAATCTATTATGAATCACCTTGGCCAAGGGAGAGAATGAGGCTCGATAGGTTCATCTTCAAGGTAAGTATACCAAACTTTATTTCTCCTTTGTAAGAGTAGATAAATAATGAAGTTGTGTTTCTCTTCCCATGCATTAGGATTATATATACATTAACATGAGTATATGTTTTCTATGCATGTTTAGTTGTTTAGTTTTTCTATTTCTAACCCCCAATTTATGCCATAAGATTTGGTGTGTACTAGATTAGATTTATTTTCTTATTTATCACAATAGAGTGAATATTAAACCTTGGGACTCTTTTAGGGTTGTATGATTATGTTAGACTATAGGCTTCCAAACCCTACCTCACATGGTGTATTATGACAAGTGATCCCCTAATGAAGTCTAACAGATCCTCATATTGGTCATGATCCCACTTAAAAAATTTATTCCCAATCAGAAGTGTAGGTATACTCTATCTTCTTTAATCTAGGATGGATTTAAAGACATGATGATTTTTGATTGTATATATTCTAGTGAACTCGATGTGAATCCTATCCCACCACTTGTTGGATTGTCTTCACATTTCCATTTTTCTTTCCTTTCTTATTAATATTAAATTCACTTTTTCATCACCTTCATATTACATTATGGTGAAATTGATGTGAAACTAACCCTTGAAGGATTTGTTTCACTTTCTTTCATTCTTTTTAACATTATTTTTTTCATATATATATATATATATATATATATATATATATATATATATATATATCATAATAGATTGAATCTATCAACCCAATTCTAATCTCTATGTGTAGGTTTTCAAGAATAGGGAATTGGATCAACTAAAATTATCTATTATAGGTTTTTATAATTCTATTTTAGACTATTAGGTCAACCTAGTTGACCTTGTACACTTTCAGGAATCTAGATTCAGCTACTAGGTTAACCCAGTTAACCTTGTACATTCTAGGCACTCAATAGCAAGATTTTGAATATATTGATCAATGTAGTCAACCTAATTATCAAAGTTTTCAAGCATATCCCAAGGTTATTGACTATCAATATTCATTAAAATCATCTCTAATACATCAAGGTTACTTTATATCTCTCTATCTATTTCTTTTCATAATTTGTAGTATGCAAAACTGCCCCTACATAGTCAACTAAATTGATCCTATCAACCTAGTTTTATCTTATGTGTGTTATTTGAATAACTGGGTTGACCTTAGCTGACCTTGTTCATTTTTAGAACTTGATTTTTTAGTAAAGGTTTGACCCTATCAACCCTATTCTATATTTTTTGCATATAGTGTCAACACTATACCTTGTTTAAAGTTGGAATTAATCTTGATATGTTAGTAATAATTTCACACATTTCTTTTACTATTGATTGCATGCTTATAATAGTTAACATAGTCTAATTAGGGTGTTTTTAAATTAACCATTTAGTTTCACTATTTATACTTATGCACACAGTAAAATCATAAAATCTAAATAAGCATTTTAACATTTGTCTACCGAAGGCCAACATACTTGGATTTCATTTCCAAGCGGGAAGCCAACTTGATACTTTAGTCAAGTATAAAGCATGGTTAATGATATATTTTGGCTATGCACCCAACACCCTTATCAATATAGTGTGTGAAGTGAGGGGGTAGGCCCCAATAACAAGCTTGTATCATTACCACTATAGTCCCTTTTAGCCCAAACTACTTCAAACTATCCTTAAATTGCTATCTAATTCCTTGCTTTACAACAAAATTCCCATAACATTTAAAATCATTTATTAATAATATAATAAACATCTTATTTTGACTAATTAGTTATCTATTTACTTCCAATTTTATTTCTTTCTCTTTTCTCAAGTGTGTGTGCAAAAACTTACATTAGCTAGTGTTAGTACAACTTTTTGTATTGTGTGCTTCAATTAGATTAGCCAATGTTGATCCAATTGACTATTTGTTTCCCTTCAATTATTACTTTCCTAGATTAGCTACAAAAATTATCTTATTTTAGTTCATAAAATTATTATTAACTTTCTCATTTTCCATGTCTATTGTACTAGGTCAACCCAGTTGACCATGTGCCTTTTTCTAGCCTTTTTGCACTATATAGGATTGACATAGTCATCCTTGTACTATTTTCAACCCTTTTTCTAACTTTTTAAGTCTTTTTTCACTATATTAGATTGACCCACTCAACCCTATAAAGTTTTTCAATCCCTATTTCTATGATAGGTCAACCCAGTAGACCCTATACTATTTTAGTCACTTTTTGGTACTTTTCTATCTCATATTTCTTCCTTTCCCTTCATCATGAACTTTCTATTTAATAGTGACTCTAATTTGTAGTCAATATACATGATGAACTTTACTAATCCTCATAGGTTCTCTGATAGATAGAATAGGGATCCTCTCTTAGATGCTAGTAATATTCATATTGAAACTTATACAATGAACTATGGGAACCCTCTTAGTACATCTTTGTAGCATAATTCTCCTCTTTTCTTAAAATACCAACCTGACTTATAGTATAATCCCAAAATGGTCTTCTTTATCTCTAAATTTCCTCAACATCTAGGAAAGGATCCTTATATCATTTACAATATTATGATTAGTGGTCAAACAAAAGAGCCACACTAACCTAATCCTACATTCTCAACTAGATTTTTGGGTACAACTTTATTTTATTCTCAGTCTCTTCATTTGATTATGACTCTTTCTCATGCCATGACCTCTTATCTTCTAACTTCTTCCACCTCCATGCTTAGTAAATCCATTAACATGATAGGTTATACATCTAATGCACCTCTC
The DNA here is from genome assembly GCA_037957365.1 of Torreya grandis. Taxonomy (NCBI): domain Eukaryota; kingdom Viridiplantae; phylum Streptophyta; class Pinopsida; order Cupressales; family Taxaceae; genus Torreya; species Torreya grandis. Next base: position 1,008,531 of record JARHVA010003919.1, read on the forward strand.
TTAAGATTCAATATCCTTAATCCATCTACTAGTGCTTCATTTTCTACTTGGGGTAATCATGACTCTATTTCTTATTCCTCTCAACCATTCACTAGCCCATATTTTTCTACACAAGTGAATTTTTCCACTATTACAGCACATTCTCATTAATTCCTCTCAAGCTCCTATCAACACAAATAGTTGTACCCAAGCCACTAATGCCATCTATAATGCTTCTAACAATGCTAATCAAACACATAAACTTTTATTACAAACTCTCAATCAAATGAATACATTTAAAGCTCAAAACATAAATCAAATGATGAGAATGCAAAACCACCTTCTCCACCTTAAATCTCATCTGCAACTAATGGATTGGGCACATATAACCAAAATATTTCCCCACCTTCTCTTAAATATTCTCAATTCAATCTCATTCCTTAATCTCCTTTAATCAATAAAACCATTAAGCATCTACAAAATAAACCTCTTACTACTCAAAGTTCTAATACTGACATAGGAGGTATAACACCTGCAATTTCTTATAATGGATGAACTGATCCCACCCTTTATCTTAAGACATTTGGAAAACTTTATAAGGATTGGTTCAAATTAAACACCTTTACTACTACCAAGCTCCTTATCAAAACCCTCACAAGTGATTCCTTAGATTGGTAAAATCAACTTAGACTTTCTTCTATTATTAGTTTAGAGGATTTAGTGAATGCTCTAGTTCAATAATTCCAAACTAGTGATCTTACCAAAAACACTTTGGCCCATTTCATAAATTGCAAACAAAATGAAAATGAAAATGATTAATCATTTGTTAAAAGATGGAAGACTTTGTCAAATAAATGTGAACATAACATGGCTAAGGATAATCTTTTCCATCTCTTTACCAATGCCCTTTTTCTTGAATTACAATATTGAGTCCACACTCTCTCTCCACATAGCTTGGAGGAAGCTATTAACTAAGCTAAACATCAAGATTTCCTAATGTGTCAATTTGAGCCACCCCAACCTTTTTTGGGTCCTAGTGTCTTATTTAAGAACAAAAATCTCAATGTTACCATTGATGGTGTTATAGATTATTATGACACCATTCACAATGTTCAAGTTATTATTCCTACCCCTTCACCAGAACCAACTCCCCCTTATCAACAATACAACAATCCTCATTTATCTTCACTAAATAAAATAAATGTTCATAAACCTCTATACTAAAGTGAATTACATAAGCATCTACCTAGGCCTATTCCATGAGAACTTGACCCTACTCATCTAATTAAATCCTGGTATGATCTTAACAAGTTTTGTTGGTTTCATGCTAGTTAGGGTCATTCTCATGAGACTTGTAGACAACTTCATAATTTAGCTATGGATTTTATTTTTTGTCCTAATTTTAATCATGATTACAGCATTCATAATCATTAATAAGATTATGAAATTACCTTTAAGTATTATAAATCACATGATAAAACTCAAGCCTTAATTCAATAAAATTCTCTTTTAGCTATCTATAAAGACCCTCTTCCTAATCATCAACCTATTTAATAAAATCAAGATAAATACACCCCTTCTACCAATAATGTAGAGAGTATTTTTTAACCCACTTCTAAATATAACATGGTTAGCATGACTATTATATGAAGGGTGGTTGCTTTTATTGATTCTAAACCTATCTACACTCCTTATTCTCCTATTATCCAAGATTATTCTCCAACTCATTTAAATGAGTTATGCTAAGATGACCTTATTAATTTTGATGATTTAATTTCTAATTATCCCTTATATAACACTTCTCATTATATTTTTACCATGCTTCCATCATCTTATAATACTAATGATACTCAAATTTCTACTAACACTTTTACCAATTCTCCATTTCAACTTGAACTAGATACTTCATTATCACAACATGATTTATAACCTTATCCTAAACCTTCTCACTCTTATCAACATAAATTTAAATTAACTTCATCTCTTCTTTTAGAAAACCTTATTAACCATTATTCACCTATATCTAACAACATTCTTATGGGTTATGATGAGTGGGATCCCATTACAAAACTCACTAATATCCCATACCAAATTCCATTCCTTGAGATTATGAGGACTTATCCATGTCATAAAAAACATCTTATGCAGCTAATATTTGAGATGAATGTCCCTCTTCCTCCCCTTGTAGGATGGGAGGCATCTTTATCTAGATATGAGGATAGTATATTACATTATTGTGAAGAGATGTCTATCAACATTGATGAAACTATAGATACTTATATTTTTTTAAAATTTCCCATAGCTTCTATGATTCCCAATGAGATTTTCCTTCATATGGATGATCCTCCCTTATTTATTATAATACAAATAAGTGATATCTAGGTTAAGCATGCATTTATTGATAAGTGTTTTAGTACTATCATTTCTTATCTTGACTTCATTAAGACTTTTGGATATTCAAAATGCAATCTCAAGTCTACACATAACACTTACAAAGGATATGATAGATGGTAAATGCCTCCTCTAAGTTATGTGTGGCTTCCCATTACTATCTCACCTATAATTTTTCATGTGAAGGTGATGATTTTTAACTTTCTCTTTTATTATAACATTTTACTTGGTAGGCCATGAACTCACTACATGATAGTTATTACTTATTCTACCTGCCAATGCATTAAATTCCCTCATAATGAAGCCATTTATAGGATTTAAGGTGACACTAACCCTTATTATTTTGAATAATTCCAATATCATGGTGTCTTCAAGATTCCTACTCTTGAGATTTTTCCAAGAATTCCATTTCATGAGTCTTAGCATCTTAACTTTCCCATTAATTCAACTAGAGGTTACAATGGGCATCCTGTGCTCATTGGTAGCATTCCTCCTAACCTCTTACATAATGATGATGATGAGCTCAATGAGATTATCTTAAATATCAATAAGTTTTATCTTTCACCTCATCTCATCTTGTATATTCTTGCTTCCTTACAACCTCACTCTTACAAGCCTCCTTGTAATGAAATTCACATAGTCTTTACCAAGACTAGGCATTCTATTCACCATAATTCATTAGATGATGATGTCATCCTAACTTGCATCATTAACCTTCAAACCCTAGATTATGATTATGGTTATTCCTTAGATGATCCATTATTAGGTAGTCTTGTAAAAGCTCATGATGCTAAGATTGTTCATTATCATTCTTATTTACTTGACTATTTTCATGTACCTCATCATTTTAATTCACTTATAGTTCATAATTTTTGTATGTTTTTCCTTTATGACTAGATAAATATGTCATCAACACCTCTATTTCTTGAGAATCCATATATTCCTATGCTCATATATCATGTTATGATTGAGCCTTACCATTTTTCTAGGTACCTTGATCCTCGTAGATAGTTTACCCCTAAGGTTAGTGTGACTCTCCTTAGAACTTATGTAGATCCTTCTCCTCCCTCAATATAGCCTACTATATTTGAACCTATTTACACTCCTACTATTTCTAAGCTTACCCCTATTTTTTATTTCATTACTCCTTTCATTGGTCTTAGTTTCATTCCTTCCTCATCACCACCCTCCGTTGGTGATGGTTTACTTGTTTTGCCTAGGATGGCTCTTCTACCCATAAAATAGGTTGATGAGTGTTCTCCAATTTCTTCCACTCTTTTTACACCTCCTTCGATGAGTAATTCTACTAGAGCAACTCACAAGAATATATATTGCTTCCATGGGATAGATAATCTTCTTCTACCCATTATCATAAGTTGTGGAAATATATTGATACCTTCTATCCTTCTTCCCCATCATTAGATAAAAAAATACCTCTCCCAAAGGTAATTATTAAATATATAACCAAATATGGTGAGGTATATTGTCTATGTCATCTTTGCAACACCCATCATTCTGATCATTTCCACATCCCTCAACAACATCTTAAGGATCACTTTATATCCATTCCCAAACCTTTTAACAATCTTCCCATAGGTATTTACTATAAGAAGGTTCATATTTATTCTCCCATGGCTCCACGTCTAGTGGTTCCATCACCTCCTAAGGTCTCTCCACCATCATCTATGCCTATACCCATGATTACTTCACCCATGGACCTTCCCTCACCCATGGATCCTTCTCCACTAGTGATTCCTACATCTTTCATAGATCCTAATCCCATGCATTATCCTAACCATCCCATAAATAATTTCCATCCTCAACATGATCCTTTGAGCATTACTAATTTTTCTATGGAAGAGATTAGAAGAGAAGTATTTGTCCAATATTCATTAAATATTGATAAAATATTAGCAGTAGTTCATCTCCAGCTTCACAGAGATTTATCTAATGTCATGAATAATATGTGTTGATAATTTTTTAAGTATTTATGATCACATGCATGGTTATTTAACATTTTCATTTTGGTTGGACATGTGCTCCAATATTATATTTATCTACCTATTATATCATTTGACATTCTATCAAAATTTTCCTTATCATATATGGTGATCTTACTTGTTTTATTATATCTTGCTATCATATCATTTATATTTTTCATATGATTGACTTTCTTTATCATTACTTTCTCCCTCTTGTTTGAGTTTTTATCAAAACTATTTTCTTTCCTTTTCATGATTTTTTGCTTTCTTATCTCCATTTGTCATGGTTAATTATCATTGTGACTTGGTTATCAAACTCTATTACCTTTGGTCATTGTCTCCCTTTTACCATGTGATTAGTTAGAAAAAAATCCTAATCATTAATACCTCCATACACTGGGCTATTTTTGGATCTCCTTTTTCACTTCTTCCTTTTTTGAAAACTAAGTATATCCATGGTTGAGACTTGAGATCATATGCCAGTTCATTGTCAAGCCTAAGTGTCCTAATTAGTCTTTGTCTTTGGTTACTTAGCTTCCTTTAGAATTAGCCTACAACTCATTCATGTGTATCACTACATCTCTCATTATTATTCATTCCCAATCCATATGGAGGAGGAATCTTAACAATCCATAAAACTTTAAAATCCAAATCATTTAAATAAAAAACAAAATTATTCTTAAACTCCAATCACACTAAAAGGCATGATCAAAGTACATATCCTTCTTCTAGTCAAAGCTCAAAATCCATAGTTGGCCTCATGATAGAGCTGAGGTATTTTGGGGTGCAGTAGGATAGTATATTAGAAGAGGAGAATAAAAAAATCTTTTAGTTCTACCTACTTTCTCACGTAAGTACCTAATCTTCATAGTAATCTGATGGTTCTGTAAGGGGTCCTAAAGAATTGGGAACACATCATGAGAAGGTAGGTTCATTTTATTTTTCTTTTACCAGTATTAACATTCTTATTTTCCTAAAAAGCTTTATTTCTATGGAGAATAATTTTCCTTTGTACATAGATGACCACTAGTCACTTAGTGTCTTTTCATGTCCTTAATATGCCTCTTGTCTCCTAAGGTCTTCTTCTAAAATTCCTAAGTCTTGAATTTTACATTCTTTTTTTAATTCCCTATATCCATCATATTTCCTCTTGAGAAAAAATATTTTTCTACTAATCACTCCCCTTGGGATTTCATTTGTGAGTTTCATTATAAGACCATAGATAATACCCAACCATCCTCATAAATTACCATATTTTTTATTCCTATTACCCACATCCTTGATTGCCTTATTTTTCCTATTTATTCCACCCTAGTGGTTTTATATTTATGAGTTTATTTTCAAGACCACATATAAGACCTAACATTCCTCACAAAATTTTCCAATACCCAAATCACTATCCAAAATTACAAGTGTCAAATATAAGAAAAGATTCAATTGATTATGAAGTTACACATCATTGACATGCTTCCTAGATTTATTTAGTGTGTTTTAAGCTTAATTAATTTCTCTTTAACCTTTTTATCTTTTTTTTTGAGTGCATGTAATAATACAACAATTTCTTGAATTTTTCATACTTCCCAGCTTGAATTACTGTGATAAATTTAAGACTAATCTTTTGCCAATTTTGTTTTTCTTTTATACTTCCCAACACGATATCATATGATTTATTGACTTAATTGATTTTTTAATCCCATTTTTGCCATTTTACATACCTTCCATTTTATTACATTATTTTCATACTTCTTAATGTGAATTAATATGATTTAACTTGTTCTAATTTGGTGCAAAAATCTTTCACTTTGGTTTAAAAACAAGTCCTTTTTTGCCATCTCATTTTACAATTTCTTGGTTCTTTATACTTAGTCATTTCTTGTTATTACACATTTCCCAGCTTGAAATAGTGTTTAGTACATTTTATTGATTGATTATATTTTTCCACATCCTTTTTACTTATTTATTTTTAACCATGCATGTGTCCTACATAATGCTAAAATAGAAACCACATCTCATATATTTTCTATAGAATATACAAAAAAGATAAATAAATGTACTAGAATGAAATATATCTAAAGCATCCAAGACAAAACCATAATAAACCATAATGACAACATTGACAATCAACATCAATATGCCAAAATGATCCATATATATCTCATGAATTTGATACAATAAATATAACCATATATAATGCTCCAACTCTATGGTTGGGATCCATCATGTCTATTTCATAATGTAGCCATGTTACCTACTAAGGCATTTTTATAAATCCTCTAAATAATATGTTATAAGTAATCCATCTAGGATCTCAGTCCCTCTACCTATCCCTATAGGTGCACTACCTACACTTGTGACTGCATCAGCTGGGTCCAAATGTATATCATCATTAGTTGGGTCCAAATCTCTATCATCTACATGACAATGGCTAGATGTGTAGCTCTCTCCTCAGCTAGGGTCTACCATGATCACATCTCACCTAAACCAATCTATATTGGTGGTTTCATCCTCTCTCTACACCTATATCTATCTCACTAGCTCCCTAGTTAGTTTAACTCAGCTCACCTAGGTTGGGGAAGATGATATGCTGGGGTCCTCCAATGTAGTAGGGTCATATGGTTATAGAGTCTCATCTAGGATGTCATGGAGTGTTACCCTCACTAGGGACCCTTATCTATCCTCTACATCCTTAGATACATTTATAAAATCACACTAGATAGATATTAGATCATTATTATATCTCAAAATGTCTATCTCTACCTCTAAATAAAAACTTAAAGCAATAATTTAACCATCTTTTCTTACCTATTTATGTCTCAATTATTATGGTCTCACCATCTATGTGACTACCTAACATAGTCTCCCCATCTTAATGGACTCTTAGTACCTCCTTTATAGGCTACCTCCTCATCTTAAATCCCTCTATCATGGTTTTTGTCCATCTTAGCCTATACCTAATCAGTCTCTCTATCATCCATCCCTCTTTTGGCTCCTCTAATAGCTCATTAAGGATAACATCAATATTTTATTTCTCTTGCTACCTCCATCACCATCATGTCCTTAGTGGTCATATCTATTTCTATAATATGTATTATAGTGGTATATCTGGTATTTTTTCGTCTCCCTCCCTGTCTTCCTACTCTAGTCCCCATCATGCATGACTAGTCCATGCTCTCTCACAATATGGAATAAGTGTCTATCTCACTATTAGTGGTTATAATCCCCCTTTCCACCATGACTATCTCACATTTTGAGCCCACTAATTGAGAATTAGTATTAGTGTAGATGAGATAGGTCCATTTGTCTTAGCACTTGTGCCACTAGATGTGGCTCTCTCCACCATGTGTAGTGTCCAACCACCTCTATCATCATTGTCACTAGTGTAACAATGTACTAACTCACCCATGTAATGCTTATGTGATCATATTAATACCAAACTATGTATGTTAATCTCACTAAATACAACACTATCATGTGGGTCATGTCCCACACTACTTGGGCCTCTCTCCATCTCTGCACTCAAGGAAACCTATCATCAACTTCATCGGGTAACCTATTCAACTCATACATAAGAAACCTCTCATATATCCAAGATTTTAGCAATATGATCCATCCCATGGTCTTCCTCCTTTTGACTAGCATCTCATATAGATCATGTATGAGTTAGACAAAGATGATACATCCTAGATCACATAAAACTTACTCTTCTAGTATCATCTTGTTCAAGGCTACCATGAATATCAGTACCTTACCATTTGACTTGTGACATAACACCAATTATGTCACAAGCCCTATCATAAATTTTTATATATCCATAATTTATGATGTATATACATCATCCATATTAAATTTTCATCCTCCCAAAATCATCTTTAAGCTTGTATCCCACATGGATAAGGCTCTCTTCTCCTCTATGTTATTTGGTATCCCTATGGTCACCAATACTCCTACTATCGATAGCCCAAGGATGGAATGGAAATCCTCAAGTGTGATGGAAACCTATCACATATCCATATACATCCCATCTAAAGGTGTTATTTAGTCATTCCCAGTAACCAAGGAACATGACTAATAGATCAACACTCATGGGGATCCTATACATATCAGCTATGCCTCCTAGACCTATGGATACCAGTCTGGCCCTATCTCCATCTGATAATTAATCCAATAATGTTGGTAACTAGGACACATAAACCAATATATATAACCTTCACAATCTTTACAATTAGGAAACAAAAAATTATGTATCATTTTGTTCATGTCATGTATAGTCACCATACATTCTTTTTACATTTAAAAAAACAAGCCTAATTATTTTAAAACTTATTCATTGTTATTCATTTTACCCTATTTATAGCCTAATCGATCCTTATTTCCCTCCTTTGGTCATTTCAAGCCATTCTATCCCTCTTTTATCCTTCTACATGTTTTCTACACTTATTTGGGTTCTTTGGTCAAACTAGTTTGACCAAAATTTCCCTATTTTAACCCTAGTTGACTCCAAAATCTTAGTAAAACCTCTTATTTTCCCCTTCCTAGTGTTTTTTTATCATTTTAGACCTTTTGAATTAGTTTGTAAACTACATTAGGTTGGTAGCCTACAAATTGCACAAGGTCAACCCATACCTACTAGATTGGCACTATGGATTATACCTAGTTTCAACGTACTAGGTTGACTAGGTTGACTAGGTTGATGTAATTTATTTTGCCTACTAACCCCTTGTATTTTCATTAAAAAGTGTAGTTTCCCCACTTTCTTCCTAATTCACCTAAACCCATTTCCCGTATTGCTAGTTTCTACCCTTAAAATATAATTTTGTCTCATCTTGACATCTAGAAATGCTTAAAATTCAAAATTACTGAAAATACACTTAATTCATTACAAGTTTCAAAAATTGGTTTGAGATTCATAGTTACATACCTATAGTTCACCAGTTATTGCCTCTGGGCATCTCTCTTGTCTAGCTTGCCATCCCCTCACCATCCTATCTTGTTTGATCTCTATATCTCTTCTTTCTCTCCTTCACCAGTCAAAATAACAAATGATTTGTCTTTTCCCCTATTTAAAAACACTTTTGAAATTTTAAATTCTTCAAATTACTTTCCTATAGATTCCTTGTTTTGTCTATATCTTCATTTTTACTCATCTATTTTTAAAACCATAAAATGCATTGGATTCATGATGATGTAGAGATTATTTTCCACTATCATATGCCTATTTTCCAAAAATCACAATTTTGGCTATTTTTTGCATTAACTTCTATAGGTTTGCCTAGTGTTCTTCACATTGGATGCCTTTACATTCTCTTTCAATATACTTATTTATCTAAATCACTAAGGTAAGTAAAGGTATGCATTTTTCAATTCTATCCTTTTCTTTATTTTATGTTTTTGCTCACTACATTTTACTTAGCATCAACATTATGTGTCATCATGTTTTATTTCCCAAATCACCATCCCATGTTGCACTTACATGACATGTTATGAGCTTCCAGTGGGGCACATGTATATAAATGATATTTTCAAACTTTTATTGATTACTGAAACTTTGTATCTTTTAGGAACCTATCGAGTCTCAATCTCTTTGAGTGCATGCCTTAAGGGGTACATCAAGAAAAGGGTGGGTAAACCATTTGTGCTTTGTAAGACTATTGTACCTTTTACAACTTCCCATCTACACAATCATCTCATAAAAACATTAACCTTAAGATTAATTTTCTCAATCTTACCCATTCTAGTCATTTTCCTCTTTCCATCCTCATTTTATTGCCTTTATTACCTTTTGTATTGTTGGCTATACTAGGTCAACCAAGGTCAACCCTATATAGTTTAAGGGTATTTTTCACTTTTTGGGTTTGTTAATCTTTTAGCTGACCTAAATTAGACCTAGTGAATTATCCATAAAAACACATAAGGTAAACCATGTTGACCCTATATAACAGACATTTTTGGGATGATTTAGGGCAAGATATACCTATATATATATAAGTTCATTTCCAACCATTTGTAAGAAGATAAGTGAAGAAGAATAAGTGTGAATGAACATCTACTTATTGACCATTATACTTGAGATATAAATTTTAGGGTTCCATACTTTCTTTGTAGATATAATTCTTATCTTATGGAGAAGTCTTTTGGATGCGTATATAGGTTGTGTAGCCTAGAGATTATCTGTCTTTGTTATCCTTACATACCACAACAATCTCTTGCAAAGCACCTTGGCCAAGGGAGAGATTGAGGCTTGAATGGAACTTTGAGATTGATTCAAGGTAAATATTCCTAAATTTATTTCTCCTTTGTAAGAGTAGATAGATAATTCACTTGTGATTCTATTCCCATGCACTAGGATTCTATATACATTGACATGAGTATATATTTTCTTTGGATGTTTAGTTTAGTTGTTTATTTTATTTGTAACCCCCACTTTGTGCCATAAGCTTTGGTGTGAACTAAATTAGATTTAATTTTTTGTTTATTATAATAGAGTGAATATTAAACCATAATAATCTTTTAGGGTTGTTACATGATTATGTCATATTTTAGGCTTTGGAACCCTACCTCACATGGCATTTATGACTAGTGATCCCCTAATCGAGTCTAGTAGATCCCCATATTGGTCATGATCCTACTTAACAAATGTATTCAAAACTAAAAGTGTAGGTATGCTCTATCTTCTCCAATCCAAGATCAATTTATATACATGATACAATTATAATTGCATACAAAAGGTTCATCTTTCCTTAGAAATGGATCAAGAACCTTGTAGGTCTTTAGGCCTAGCCTAGGCCTAATAATCTTGACCTATGTTTCATGAATTAAAACCACCTTGTGTAGTTTTTAAGACCTATAGTATATCCTCCATGTTGGTATTATCTCAAAACAAATACATAACTCATTATTCAATGAACTTAAGACTCCCTAGCACATCCTCTTACCATCTTCATACTAAACCTACAAGGTAGTCTATTTGGGAGTGCCCCTTACCTGAGATAGAATAGAGGGAACTTAATATATTATCTAAATCAAACCAATGTTTTTATAAGATCAAATAGGTCATAGGGACTCTATGTACAAAAATTCATAGTTGGATCATCTCTTTAGAGTCATAAATCAACTCAAACTTCTAGAAAAACTCACATAGCTAATGACTATGTATGATTTTTGAGTTAACTATGGGTTGAGAGTGTGAAAATTATCTTGGATATATCTCTCTCCTTAAAATAATATATATAATTATCCCTATTAATATGAATGTGTTCTAATCATTTTCATTTTATTTTACCACTTTTTCCAACCCCTAAATTGGACTTTTCTCTACTTACCTAAGCCTAATTGGTAGACTATGCTGCTTACTCAACAAAGGGAAATGCTTGTAGGTGTCTTACATACTAGACATTGTACATCATGATTAGGCTCTCATTTAAGTAATAAATTTCATATCCAACTTGTTTAGAATTTTTCATATCATTCATTAGGGCTTATGTTCACTGTCTTATTAAAACTAGCTTGAATTGGTCTCTCCATTATTGCAAACTATAGGTGTCTATCCTTAAGCCATAAAGAGCCCTATAGGTGGTGTTTTATTGATTTATCCCTAGTGTTATATGTATTATTATATTCCCATATTCTCTAATATCATATCTTATTCAAACATACTCATACCATGCCTAGGACGAAACCAATAATCAAACTTCAAATCTCCCATATGTTACCAGTCTTCAGTCAACCTGTACGTGCACTTTTGAGAAAAAAAAAACCTTACATGTTTTTAATTATGACAAATCAAGGTTATCGAATATATTTTATATATTATTAGGTCATATATCATCTCCATTCAAATGGAGTCATTTGTTTGTAGGTTATTCTCCTATTGGGTCTCATTGTGTTGTAAGTCTATTTGAACTCAAAATACAATAGAGTATACTAACATTTTATAGTGAGAGAATGCTTGAAATGTAAAACCTATCCACATAACCTCCTCATGTCTAATTAACCAATTTATCATATCAATTCATTGTCATGTGTTTGATCTATATGATGGATTCATTTAGACTTCTACAAACCTTAATGCACTTTAATGTGGAAGGATCAAAAGTGAGACAAAATCCTTGTTTCATTAAGTTTAAGGTAAATTGTCTCTTAAGTAACTTTATGGAATTATGATTACATCTCTAAAGTATATATGAAATATTATGAATACAAGACTATTGTAATGGCACTTTATATTCTCCTAGCCTTTAATTAAACTTCAAATAAGTTTAAATGCCTTCATTCATCATCCTCAGGTCTTTATAGAGCTACATGTAGGTGAACATCATATCGCTCACTATATGTATTGAATAATTTGTTGTCTAAAACAAATTCAAACCATCTTGGATACATAAAATATTTTTATTTCAACTTAGGATACCTCTCACCACTTTAAAACCTTTATGTCTGATCCTCATGACTATACAAGGTAGTTTTTCACTAGACTATAGGTGGATGGTTATAGGGAAGTCTAACTATGACATGTTTTTTACTATATTTTACCATGTTCTAATCTTGAGACTAAGATTTGTAGGGAGAGGATATTTACATGATGTATGAAAAGTGGAAAACATCATATCCCCCTTTATCCTAAAGGCAATTGCATGAAAATGACCCTACAATAGGTGAAACTTGGTCTGTAACTTCAATGGTGTCCTCATAGAAACTGAGATGGTTCATGTTTATCTTTTAACTTAGACATGTGAAAAATAGGTTGAGAGTAATGTGATAATAATGACCATGCTCCTAATAATAAGGTAAAGTAATTGATTTTTACAAATCAACCCAAATAGAAGAAAAACCATGAGGGATGGGTAAGAATAGGTAGAAAGTAGTAACAAACTTCTTAGCATTGGTTCATAAGTTAAAAAAAACCAATACTATAATCCTACCATGTATTTGAATTAGAAAAGGAGTAATTTCATCCCTAAAGAGAATTTAACTTGATTCATTTCCTTTTGGATGTACTATCACAAAACCATTTAAATTTTCCTACATGTAAAGGAGAGCGATGGAGAAGAAGAATAATTTTATGCCATTTAGGTATCTTCAAGACTTATAAATCATGGAAATGAGTTCAAGGTACTTTAAGGGTCGCTAAAAATCCTTTCACATGTGCCAAAACTCCTACATAATCCATACAACTATTGAAAATGGCCATTTCTAAAATGTTTTATTGATTTCAACATGTCACCTATTAGTTTTCATTTATGACTACCATATCTAATAATAATATGACATGTAAGATGCTAAAATACCCTTAGGAACATTTGTATTTAATTTTAAAACATACAAGCTTCATAAATGACTCAAAAAAGACCTTATTTGACATAAAATGACACAAGGGATTAAAAGTGAATATGATCAAGGCTAAAGACACACTATAAGACCCCTTATCTAAAACCATGAAACACATTTTAACCCTATTATACCCTTATCTAAGTTTTAAACTATAGGGAGTTGACCTATTTTGATTTTTGGTCAAAATAGTCAACACAAACATTACAACCCATTGACTGAACAAGCTCAAACACTTTTCCATAGATTCTACCTAGTATATTTTGGATGACACTTCCTTATACACTAGATCTTATTTATAATGGTCTATTCCTTAAAGTTAAAGCATCTAGTACCACCATTGTCACATAGTCTAACATTAGTTCTAATTTGATACCTAAGGTATTTTGATCCACTCCAATTAACCACATAATCGTACAGTCCTTATCCATTTTAGAAGAATAAGATTGTATCCAAAATCCACCTATCATTTTTCTCTCATATAATAGGGGACATAAATATAATTTTATCCAAACTAAGTCACCCATTCATTCCATCTTATTATACTTGGGTCTAGCCTCATAGTATACCATTAACACTTAGTATATGATATTGGGTATCCAAAGTCAACCCGATAGAGTATATATTCTCCCATGAATCATTCAACCCAATATCCCTCATTTCCCTAAGCCTAGCATTGACCAAGAAATGTACATTTATTTTATATTAGAGATTCTAGAGACTTAGATCCCTATCTCCTCTTAATAGTCTTAATGAGCATCAAGATGTTATTGAGTTATTTTGGTTCCGTCATGAGAATCCATTACCACCACTTATCCCTAATCACATTCCACTCAACAACTAACCAAATCCATAGCCCATACATTACGTTAACTACCTTGACTAGACCTAAGAGAGTCAAGTGAATAGGTTAGCATATGCTAATTTATGTTCATAAAAATTGGTGAAACTTATGTGAAAGACTTCATCTTTTGTATACCACTTTCTTATTCTTATCCTTTCCTTTCTCCATATTATCTCCTTCCATTTATTCTATGGGTATCCATATACCACCAAAATATGTTTATAAAGGGCATCAATGCATCTCTTGGCCTAGATGGCTATATAAGAGGCTATTTTATCTATATATAACAATCATTTATGATTTATAACAACCCAAAATTTGAAACTAACATATAACACCAATCATATGACTACTCCCTTATTGACATTCAAGCAAGGAGTGGGGTTTTGATTCAAAAAATATGTGACATATTAGAAACCGCAAGCAACCACCCTGACTCTAACACCATGAATCTTACAAGTGGAGGCCTGATCACTCCTAGCATAGACATAAGGCCATCAATTATCTTGAAAATTCTATACATATAAATCTTTACCAAATATGATCACTATTTTGGAAGGATCCATCACTTAATAGATGAGATCAATCATATGAAATTTGTTGCACATCATCCTAGTATGAATTAGGAATCCTTCAACTCACCAATGACCACTACAAATGTTACTAATATAGATCCTACCCTAAATAAAACCCATCATATAGCCTCATCTCATGCATCCACCCTCCCTACATTAGATACCCAAGGGCCCAATACCAAAACTAGTTTGAATCAACTCATTAACACCCTAGTAGGTCATATCCATGACCTAGAAAATAATCAATAATCTCTAACCCAAGGGGCATGCCAAAAACCCTTTGTGATAACTCATCCCTCTTATTCCCCTATTATGAAAAAAAACTACCCCACATCAAATAAAAAACATACACTCTCCCACCATTGCAAGAGTAAATACCATAGCAAAACCAAATCTCTCATCAACCTCTTGGAAACATTCTCACTCATGGGGTCCCTAACCCTAATGTATTAAAAACCTATTCATCTTAACAACTACCTATTCAAAATATAATATGGGTTGTTTACATGTATGCTCCACCAATCTAAATAATTTAGTAATAAATAATCCAATATTCCCTACGCCTTTAGGTCACATGCCTCCCACATATAGTCATCGTCCATATATAGTATATGTCCCACCCCATATCTCACCAGGCTACACACAAATGGACCATATACCAACAAAATAACCTTGTACACTTTACCACAATAATTCATGATGACTCCTATGTATCATAGTGTACCCTCATACTTACACATATATTCAAAGTCTACTCAACTAGAAAATTATTCCTTATCCTACTTCGTTCTACCCTATCATTTTTTATCAACACCTCTTGGTATTTATTAGGCCAACCCATACACTATCCTACCTCCTAATACCAACATCACTATAGTGGTGATATATTTTAACATGTTAACCTACATCAAATACCTTAAAGAGCCCCTCAACATTAGCATATGGGGAGTCCTTATCCCATGGCCACTACCAAATATTCCCAAATTATAAGGGTAAGGGGATATAAATTTACATTTGAAGGCCTATGCCACCACTACTATGGAGATATTTCCATGAGATGGGGTTGTAGAAAATATCTTATCAGTTACACTTAAGGGATATCCATTTACTGGTAGTATCACCTCCCTAAAAAGGTTTGTACACTCTTTTCACTAACTTATGGTCGAGTTGGTCAAAAAAATTTACATGAAAAAAATCCTATTTAATGTCATAGGAGATTTATTGAATCTCAAATAAGAATACAATTAATCAATTTCCCATTTCATCAGAAGATTATGGTAGGACATGTATTCCTTTACTAATGCACCTAACATGGACCAATGAGATTTATGTAATATTTTCCTCCATTACCTTAACAAATAAAATATGGAAGATGTCTAAAATTTTCCATATTGATCACATGATGAGGCCTTTGAAATTATACTATGTATTGACCAAGAAACCATTGATAGTGGATGATGAACCTATGGAACCAATGGGTACATCATTGCCACTAATTAAAATAATGAGGAATCTAAAAGCATGAACCAAATCCCAAAAAACATGAACAACCAAGGTCTCAAGATCTTGAACCATAATAATAATGCTACTACTAATGGTGTCACTAATCAAGCCAAGAGAGAAACCCCATAAACAATGGTTAATACCCACTTATGAATAACACCACCAATACCAACAAAATATGAGGTAGGAATAGAATATGTCCTCTTACCATTCATGAAGCTGATTTTAACTAACCATAGCATCATAGTGTATAATATCAAAACCACAATGAAAATTAGTATCAGTCAAACAAACAATACCCCCATTTCCAAAACCAAAACTATTACCCACACAATAACTAATAAGGGTTCAAGTAATGACGATGAAACATGAGACTTAGGGATTATGATCCCAATGTCTACTATAAATTCCATAGATTAATAGTCCATGACACTTATGGATTCATAGAATATAACAAGTTTATACAAAGGTTCCTTGAGCATCAAAGGAAAAATTTTGTGGATATGTTCTTAGGAGGTGTGCACGTAAAAATAATGAACTTTCAAAATAGTCCAATCACTCTACAAAAATAGAACCTACAAATTTACCACAACCCTTTCCATAACAACCAAATGTACCTTACTCAAGGTCAACATAAAAATAATCCATTAGGTCACCCTGCTCAACACAATCAATCTAATATAATGAGTAATCATGATACCAAAGCCTCCACTTCTAGGGTACCAAGCATCGATATAGCTTCTTACTTTGGAGATTAAAGAAAAATGTTTATTTTATGAGTCATAGAATTAGAATTTGAGGAGGAAGAAAACACTATTACAGGAACTAGGTAGTACCAACCCATGACCATATATCCCTTAAACATCCTAAAGAATAAATCCATTCCTAAACATATAGGTAATTATGACTTGATCTCTGACCTAACCAAACCATTTTCTCATATCTCTTTTTATATCTACTTAAGAATTTGCCTACTCACTGATTAGCCTTATTTCATACCCTAAGACTATGGAATTTATCTAGTGTCACTCCCCTTCTATAGCCTAAATCAACCACATTGATCTAGACATGTTCTTACCTAGTCATGGATCATGTGATGATGGCTATTATTTTGACTAAATAATCCTCTCACCTGAGTCTAAGTTAGCTAAGAGGGGAGATACAAATTTTTTATACAAGTATGTATTTATAAAAACAATGTAAAAAGATACATGGTCAATGATGGAGTAGTGGTCACCATTATCCCCTTCTCCTTCTTATAATAAATTAGTTATAGGGAAACTAATTATTCCACTACATTTAATACACTTCATGGCTATGATAGCCTCAAGTCCACTTCTAAAAGACCCATTGTTCTCCAATCACTCTAATCCCTAAGATATTCCTAACTAAATTCTACATCATAAATAAAGACACTAGTTATAATATGATCTTAGGGCCCCCTTGGATACATCATATGAAGGATATTCCTTCAACCTTGTTTTAGTATATTTAGTTCTTACACCTATAGATGGTTTAATTTCCCAAGGGGATCTTAAACCCTTTAATATTTTATAAGATACCATGCATAAAAAACTAGGGATACACATCAATTATCACTTACCCACTAATGGGGTTACTAATTTTCTACAGTTGGTTGATGTCACTAAAGCCTCAAATCCTAATGTGGTAATCCTAAATAAAGGGGATGAGGTACCCCAAGCTATGTTAAAATATAAATTAGGTGAAAAGAAATATCAATAACTAAAAATATCCCTAGCTCAGAGCCATCCACTAATTACATGATTTACTCCATATCTATAGTGGAAATTATCATCCTCATGGAGAAAGACACTCTAGTTTTTCCCTTCAATCTGTGAGGGCTAGGGACCTACAACATCTCCAAACCTTAAGGCTAATAATACTAAATGGAATTTCCTTACCTACATAATATTTAAATTGTGGAGGTATACAAAGATTAAAAAACCCTTCCCCATAAAAACCATCCTAGAAGCTTTCAATGTGGCCACCCAATATTCAACCACATGAGGATATGCCCTAGTCCAAATTCTACCCTCACCACTATCTAACTATTTCAAAGTATGATTTTTAGTTAAACTATGATAGGGACATACTAATTATTTATCATCGTTGACCCATTGGGGTTCCTCCTTTCATATATGTTATCCATTTTATGTTAACCCACATCTTGTATTATTTCTCATCACACTTTGAGACCATCGATAATTTGTTAAAACACTCCCCCCTCCAATATCCCTATACCTAAAGAGAGGGTTTAAACTATGATAGTGGGTAAAGTATAAATAAATATTAGAACTCATAATTACCTAAATATCCCAAAAGGACCCCTCATCCCCACCACATAGTAAAAAGGCCCCAACAAATCATTCACCAAATTCCTATAGGGTTTCCAACAGATGATAATGGGGCAAATAGTTTTACCCATTCCCTATCTGTAATATAATAAATTTCACAACTACACCCCTACACCTCTTCTACTAAAACAAGACCCTAATAACACTAGCACACTCCCCACACCTAGGTGTACCCCAACTTTGTTGATATTCTTCTAACTCTAAAAATGAAGTCAAACAAATGACCTTTAAAAATTCTAGAAGTTTTCACCTACCTCAATCAGGAGATTAAGAGATAACCTTTTAGATTCCTAATATTTATTGCCTACCTTTTCTTATTACATGAGACTAAGACACCCATGCATACATAGACCCTCATATCCACCCTTCACAATGGGTATGATCATCAGCTAAATTCTTAAGGCTTGGATCCCTAAGGAGGGTTACTTGACATCTTTGAAATTCACATGAAAGAGATATTAGATAATGATAGAGATTCCATTAAATCCTTTTATAACTACCATTAGGTCCACTTAATACTTCATCATGCAGAGATAGATGATTGATTGAATTAAACCATTGATCTTAGATCATTTGTATGAAATCATTTTCTTCCCTTAGGTATGCCCATACCCAATGAGAGTGTTCATACCTTAATTATAAAAAAATCAAAATCAATGTTAATACTCATGTTTTCTTGAACATTCTAATAGGAAAACACCCTTCCCTACCATAGGTGTGGCCAATCTAGGAGTGCATATTTATAAGATATCATAGGCATGATTTAACCTAATATTAGAATATGTGAAATTAATCATGTAATATCACAAATTATATAGGCTAAAGGGCTATATTAGGATGTTTCTCACACTAAAAAGGGGTCATGGTGAATTGGTGTTTGAGTTCCTAGAGAATCATATCCATGTAGAATTAGATGTCATGGTTAGGCAATGAGATCTAGTTGTGCATCACTAGTAGTATTATGAGTTCCACAATTATGACCATAAACATATTATTTATGTTAGAGACCTTGTCCTTAGACTTGATATTTGGATCAAAAAAAAGAAAGGAAAGGGTTGAAAAATTAGAACCAATTATATAGGCCCCTACCTAGTAATAGAATATTTGAATGATGGAGCCTATAGACTATTCACTTTAGATGGTGAAGAGTTGGGTGTGTTATTAAACTTATTTCATCTAAAATGTTTCTATATCTAGTTATCACATACCACCCCATTTTCACTTACATTACAATTTCATATGTCACATGTCCACTAGCATGGTAGAATTAATGTTTTGTAGTTATTTAGTTGGTCATTTTGCATAATATGAATATTTATAAAATGAAACACATAAAATTCACCCTATTATCACATTTATTCACTAGATTAAAATTACCATGTTACACTAGTCTTTGTGTCAGTTCTTAAGAGCATAATAACCTCTTTCCCTACGTATTTTTACACATCTTAGAAAAATTATAGCCTAAAGTGGAGTATAGAAACATAATTATGATAGAGTCCCCCTTTATAGTTCCTTTGAAAAAAAATATTAACATGCTCAAACATACATGACCATGATTTCCCACCTTGTCCCTCGGTGATAAACCCTTGCATCATACTAGTTACATGGGACTGAGGTTTGGGGGTAAGAGCCTTACAGAAAATAAAGAGAAAATTTATGGATGCTTCTACAAAATTTAAAAGTTTATGAAAATATAAAATAAAAAATCATGTGTATATTTCCTTTTTTTAAACTTTGGTAATGATCCCTCACATATCACTAGTTGTGTGGGGTTGGCATTATGGGGAGATGCCCTGACTCACCTACATCTAGCCTTTGGTGATGATCGTATGTGTCTTCCTAGTCACATGATACTAGGTATAGGAGTTTCATAGAGGAATAGAAGATAAATTTAAAATCAATGTTAAATAATAAAAAAAGTGTCTAAAAATAAAGTTATTTAATAATGTTTGTCTATATCTTTGTGTTCAAATAAGGTAACCTTTTCCCATTAACTAGCTTTGTCAAATTAGGTTCCCTATAAATCAAGCCCATAATTTATGTATTCTATATGTTTTATAGTAATTACATGTCCGTTTTGATCTTAAAGAATGAGGTCATCTTCCTTTATCCTATAAAATTTTGAGTCATGAATCATCTCCTATCTATTATGACCCCCCTTTACATCCTTTGCTACAAATTGGAAGTAAAACATTATGTGAATAAATAAATTAAGTAATCACCTATAGAAACAAATATTATTTTAGCTATAATCACATATATCATACTTAATATTTCTGCATACATTCTTTTTCCACATATACATAAGCATTTTCCACATAAAAACATATGAAAAATGAAATAAAATACACATATACATACATCATCACATGTCTAGTCCTATAGAATGCATAAAATGAAAATATAATATAAAAATAAAGAAATCACATCACATAAATACCAAAAAAATTTATTCCAAAACATCTTTATGTGTGTGTATGTGTGGGCATGTGTTTATATGTGTGTGTGTACATAGGCTATTAAATTTATACAATAAAAGTGTCTACTACAAACATTAAAGGGACAACATGCCTCAAGGAATCTAAAAAATAATAAAATATACATTAATGTGACCAAAACATCTACCAAACAAGTCTCATAAATATATCTTCCTCCTTTGAAGGTGTGTTCAAGTGATAAAATGACTAAGGCTATCACTCTGATGATGTCTCCTACTCATCTCTCCTCCTATCACCCATCTACTATCTATTGGTAGGTGGATGGGAGGGTGTTTCCTACCTGATCATCCCTATTATGTTTTACTTTTATTCATGTGACTAGACACTCTTTTTCCTCCTCTTGTCACCATGGTGTCTACTAGGGCCTCCAATCTCCTTGCCCTAGCCAACAAAGTATTGTTCTATATCCTTAATCTCATAATCATATCCAAGGAATGCTATGATTATAAAAATACATCTATATGGTGACAAAAACTTGAAATAATCCCAATATATATAAGTAATTGGTCCTATGTATCGCTAGAGCTCAACTAAAACATATTGATCAAGGTGTTGGTTCCCATTTGTACACTTTGTACACTTGGCCTTGAAAACATGAAAGAAAATGACAAATAAAGATGAAAAACCTATTATAATGTCATTTTATTAGGGGAAGGGTTTTACATCAAGATTATACCAAAATTAGTAAATGACTAAGAGGAATCTACAAAGGGTATTGTTAGCTCCCTGCTACTTTTGGATCTACCTGAAGCAAGGTGAGAGGACCTATGGGGTAGCTTGCTCAGATGGAGAGATTTTTCAATTCATTATCCATAAGGATTTTTAGAATAATAAATAAATATGATCATGGCATAACCAAGTTTTCACACTTCACAAATGAAGTATTGTCAAAAAAAATGCACAAATTCTCTAAGTTATATACAAGTTACTAAAGATAGAATAGGAGATGATTTCAATATTCATTCTATAAAATATTCAAAAATAAGTGTTGAATGGAAAATTGTAGCACTATAATTTAAATAAAAAATACAAACGCATTTCAATTATGTAATATCTTATATATTTTCAAGGTAAATAACAATTATAGTATACAAGGGGTGTATTATTTGTACGGTAGGATAGTATAGGATTTTTGTAGTGTAGGATACATAGGACAAGTTAGATAATTATAAAATGGAGGGTGGAATGTTGGTGGCTTCTAAACAATAAGGTATTTAATAGTATTTCATGATAATATTTCTTAGTAAAGATGAAAAAAAACATCAAATTCAAGATAATGGTAAATACAATATGATTCTTGAGAGACTAGAACATACACTGATACTAATATTTCAAATGCCTTCCCTTATTGAATATATAAATCTAGGGTGGCCTAACAAGTTATTAAATAATAGATTCTAAAGTAATGTAGAAAGAGATTTATAATCCAAATTAAAACCCAAAATAACAACCAATAATGGGCATAAAACAAGATACCTAGTCAAAAATATTTACAAAATAGGTCATTGCACTTCATCAATAAGAAACAATAAATAACCACAATAATTTTCATTTAACTTAAAAAAATAAATATTATAAACATCAATGCTTTAAAATTTTACCATAGGGACAAACATTGTGAGGTTGGTATTTTTACAAGGGAGACATAAACATGCTCTCAAAGCTTAATAATGGTTGTATAGTTGGAACCAACTTAGCAAGGGAGACAAGATATACACACAACAACCAACCCAAAAAAAATTATATAGAACCTAGACTTGGAGAAAGTGGACACCTAGAATAATTACCAAAAACACAACCAATAACCTTGAATAGAGGATAGACCCCCATATTTATACATTTTATAAATATGGATCTATGGGTCACAACTCTCAAAAGTGTAAAATAAAATCACAAGTTTTCCTTAATGCATCTAGCTATAAAATATTACCTTGTCATGCCTGAAATCTTCATCCATTTATAATAAAAATCATTATTCTAACTGCCTCTACAAGGAATGATGAAGATTTGGAAAAAAATTTCTATTTCATTGTAGGAGATGCCTTTAAAATGAGATGGAAGGAGTATATTAATCGTAGAGGGTTGAACAAACATTATATTTATGTGAAACTACC
The DNA here is from genome assembly GCA_037957365.1 of Torreya grandis. Taxonomy (NCBI): domain Eukaryota; kingdom Viridiplantae; phylum Streptophyta; class Pinopsida; order Cupressales; family Taxaceae; genus Torreya; species Torreya grandis. The sequence continues at coordinate 1,032,119 of JARHVA010003919.1, forward strand.
TAAAGATGCCCTAAACCACTTGTTTGCATAGTTATAACATTCTAGATAGCTCATCTTCATCTTTACACACCATGGAATAACCTAATATTACAATGATTCCTTGGGAATATTTTGGATCCATGGTTTCTTGAGAAATCTTCTTTGAGGTGGCCCATCTTGGAGTTGTAATCCTACATATTCTAACTCATGGAGGAACAAACACAATAATGAAACAATGCAAAAGACATAGGTCACTTTTAACTTTTAACATTTCTACTCCAACTTACCTTTCACATTTTTCATTTTGTAAATTTTTCTTTATCACATCTAGCCTTTTAGGGATTCCCTCATATTTTTTAGTGAAAAATTTAATTAGTTTCATCTTTTGATTTACTTGGGTAAATCCTAGTCCCTTTCATAAATTTTCCATGTCAACTAGTTGTTAATGCTGAAAGTTTTGCCAACTAGCTTTCACATGATCCTATTATTTATATGATGTGTATGAAAAATAGCCATAACCATATCACTCAATTCACCAATATCCTTGATTTAAACTAGCCTCAACATCACTTTTCTCCATATGTTGTTTAACTTCATTAAAATGTCCATGATCATCTTACACCATTAGATTTACTCATATGAGCAAACATGAACCATATATCTATGTCTGGCTAATTATGGTCATGACATATGCCACTACCAAGTTTAACTTGGACCCTTTGAAAAATACATTTTGGTTCACTCCATTAGATCTATGTAAATGGATTGATGTGGATTATTGATCTTGATCTAGAAGATCAAGAGCTATTGGTTGCTAGCTATATTTAGCCCCGAGGTCATGCCACTTTAGATCCCCATGGGTTCTCTATATCCTAATTTTTCATCCCTATCAGGCTAAAGTACTCTTTCCAAGTGATAATCTCACATTAATTTTAGGATTCATTAAAAAGTCTTGATTTAATACATGCCTTGGATTAGATTATATACACTTAAACACTTATCATCGATCTCTCAGAACGTGTTTGATCTTTATCATGTGACCATGTATTAAATTTTCAACTATGCCCTTGCATCATTAGATATTTTTACCTAATTAAACACACATCATTAGATTCTAATCTATGGGGTGCATCACCATTAGATACAACCTACACTTGGCTCCAAGGATGTGCCACTTGGGATTTACATAGGCTTTCTATGAACCTTATGAGTAGTCTCTATTCTTTTGCGTGTCACCATGCCACACAATGACACCTCATGATTCTATTTGAAAACAAACAACTACTACATAGTGCTAAATTTGATGCTCATGCAACCATCCTAAAACATTTGAATCCTAATGACTAGTTTTCATGCCTTAAGATTGAAGTTCACATGCCTATCAAAATATTTCTATGAGACCATCATACTTACAATTCAAGAAAATTTACTCAAAACTTTTCCTATCAGATATTATGTTCCAGGCCTTCTTGTTTCCATCAGATCTTTGGTCTTTAAAAGAATTTTCTCATGCATTCTATCTTTTGAAATTCCTATTTTTGGATTTTCTTTATCTATTACAATTTTAATTTGGGCTTTTATTCAACATAATTATCCTACAACAATTATTGCAAGCTTTTTTCCTTTGTGCTTCTACTCCTAGGCCATCGGTTTAGTGGGAGAATTGTTTTGGACATTTCTTTGCAATAATCTATCTTCAACATTCCTACTCCATAACAATCCTTTTGGGAATTTGGTAGGACAATTATCTTAGACAAAATGTCTGAGATAATATCCCTAAAATATTTTTACTTCACATATTTATCGAGATATTTAAACTTTATCAAACTTTTTATGTAAGCAAGATGCTCAAAAAAATTTGGCCTTGGGATTTTTTCCTTTGTCAGAACAATTATTTTAGACATTTTTTCCAAAATAATTTCCCTAAATAAATTTGTCCCTTTCAATTTTACCAAATTAATTGGACCTTTTCACTTTTTTTGAAGGAATTCAAACTTATGATTTTTACCAAAACAAAAGACTTTTGGCAATATTTTTTCCATGGGGAAAATGCTCGAAGGGTAAGTGCCCTTCATACTTTTTTCCATGGAAAAAAGTTTTGAAACAAATAAGGACTTGAGCTTATCCAAAGGAATTTGGACTTTTCTTTTAGATCTTTTTTCCATGGTAAAAATGCCCAAAGGGTAAGTTCCCTTCAAAAAAACATTGTGGACAAAGTCCAAAACAATTGGACCTTACACTTTTCCTTAAGGAATTGGACATAGCTCTTCTGCTGAAGAAATTGGACCTCTACACTTTTGTTGAAGGGTAATTTCCCTTCATACTTTTTTCAATTGGGAAAAAGTTTTAAAAAAATAAGAACTTTACATCTTCCTAACAATATGCAATTCTTTCAATATTTTTGCCATGGATAAAATGTTTGAAGGAAATGACCCTTTGGAGTTTTTTCAAAATGATTATCTTGATGTAAATGGGACTTGGCATAGACATTGAATTCTTTCAGACTTTTTTTATTGAATAAAATGTTTGATGGAAATAAGTCTTCAAACCTTTTATTTGAGACAAAAATCCTAAAGAGCTATTTCTATCAAACATTGTGTTCATGTAAAAAGCCCAAAAAAGTATAAGGGAAAGACTCATTCACCAAACAATGAACAAATTAGGACATAGCCATTTTTCACAAGAACATGAACTTTCAAAAGAGCACTTAGAGATGGAAGTTTAGATAAGGACTTAGGCGTTTTCACTTGACAAGGGCCCAATTTCTTTAATGAAATTTTAGGCATTAACAATGGCTCTTTCCCAAGGATGCAAACCCCCTAAATGTGTGCAAATAACCCCAAAACATAATACCAAAAGTCAATCGATTGGGTCATGGAGTAAAGACATATCAAATTTTAGAAAACATTCATGAAGGCTCTATGAAATAAGTCATACTTAACAAAAATAGATCAGGAAGATCTAGACATGAACACATAACATAAACACAAATGGAAACTATACAAGAAAATGTCAAAGTAGAGGGGAAATAAATAAATAGAAGGACATAGTAATAAAACACTATACAATATGTACATATTTTAAGGACTTAATCAAAGAAGTGTTTTGGATGTCTACCATTAACATGCAACTCCAAAATTTTGCCATCCATATCTCTCAATAATAAAGTATGCTCCATAATCTGGTGGTTAATGGAATAGGGACCCATCCACAAGGCATCAAATTTTCCACGCTTTTCTTTCTCCTCATGCCTATTTTCCCAAAGTAGAACTAGATCACCTACATGGAAGGTTCTTGTATTGACCTTCCTATCAAATATTTTCTATCTTTTCTTTTAATTTGAGGCATCTTTCATGATCTTGTCTTTGAATTTCATCATTCTCAATTTTTTGGTTCATCCTACTCTCATAGTGGTTGATCTACTCATCATCATCTAGTTGTTGTATGAGTTAATAGGCTGGAAATTGTAAATTCATAGGCATAATTTCTTAAGATCCATAAACAAGCTCAAAAGGGATTTTTCCTATAACTCTCTTACGTATGATCATGTCATCCCAAAAATTAAACTTTAATTATTCTTCCCATTTCCTCTTATATGATTCTAATGTTCATCTAATGATTTTAAACAAGTTCTTGTTACTTGATTTCACCTACCCATTCCCTTTAGAATTGTAGTTGGAAGCATAGGTCAATTCAATCATGTAATATTTACATAATTCCACTAAAGGTTTAGCTTTGAAGCTCATGGAATTATCATCAACTATATTAATATTCACACTAAATCTACAAATAACCTAATTTACCAAAAAATCCATAACTACTTTGTGTGTTGCTTTATTTGTAGGGATTGCTTTGACCCATTTTGTGAAGTAATCATTTGTAACTAATATCATTTATGTCCATCACTTGATGAATAAATAATTTATCCAATGAAATCCATTCCCCATTATCTAAATGGGCCTTTAATTATCACATGATATAAGGGAAGAAAACTAGAATCTTTCATGCTTCCAGTAAAAATCTGACATTTATCACACTTTCTATCTAAGAAACATATTTGAAGAACAATGGCCACCAATAACCAACTCTCAAAATTTTATGAGCTATAAATTTAGGTGAAAAATGACCACCAAAAACTCCACTATGGAAGTATTCAATCAAGTCAATAGTTTGGTTTTGTAGCACACATCTTAGGAGAACCCCATTTGGTTTCTTCCATGTTAGTCCATTCTCAATCAAGAGGTATTTCTAGGAGATCATTTTAATATTTCTTATTTGATTCTTATCTAAGTTAGGGAGACAAATCAAATTTTGCAAGTAGTAAACAATATATCTATACCATGGAGATATGTTAAATTAACTCAAAGAATAATCAACATTAAAAATAGTAGTGTTTACCTCAAAAACTTGAAAATTGGTATCATCCATAAGCTTGGCTAGACCCATCCCTCTTAGTAAATTGGTGGTCTAAATATCCATGACATACTCTTGTAAAATGTTGACCCTCCTGCATCTATTGTTGGATATTTTAGACTGAGATAAAATGCCCTTTACCATGGTGTGTGAGATGTAGGCAATAATTTTTGAACTCAAAATATATGGCATGACCATTTTAACAGCCTTCAAAAGAGTGAAAAATTGTTTTTCCATGATAGTATAATTTAGTTCAGGACCTTCCATATTTTTTCTAAAGAAATCTATGGATTGTTCATGGCCATCCTCATTCATTTTCAATAGAACAACAAAAATAAAAATAATAATATTATATGATGCAAAAGAGAATATCTGAAATGAAATTATGTAATTAGGGATGGCTAAGATAGGAACATACTTTAAATCTCCATTGATTTCATTGAAAGCTTACATGACCTTATTATTGCATTTGATGGTCTAATCCTTGTTCAACTTAGAAGTAATAGGTAGAATAATCTTTGTGAACTTGTACATAAACCTCCTTACAAAGTTAAATTAACCAAAGAAAGACTAAATTTCTTTCTTTGACTGCAAGATAGGCATTTTGTAAATGGCTTCAACCCTTTCCAAATCAATCATGAGACCATCCTTAGACACCCCATTTCCTATCAACTTGGCCTTTTATACTTTGAAGTGGCCTTTCTTAGGATTAAGAAAAATGTTGAACTCCTTGCATCCAATTAACATTTTCTCCAAATGATCCAAATTCTCTTCTTTAGTCATGGAGTACATAGTGGTGTCATCCTAATACACAATAATGAACTAGTTAATTATCCCTCCAGAAGCAACATCTATGGCTTGTTAAAACATTGTACCAACATTTATCAACCTAAAAGGCATCTTCATATATACATGTGTGCCTAAAGGCATTGTGAACATGGTCTTGGACCTCTCGAATTCCTTTACCACAACTTGGTTGTAACTTGAGAAGCCATCTCATGTGGAAAACATTTATGATCTGGTATCACTCTATAGTAAGTTCTCTAAATTGGGTAGGGGATAATTATCTTTTAAAGAATCCTTGTTCAAATTTTATAAATCCACACACAAATAGATGTCACCATTATTTTTTAGCATAGGGACTAAATTTTTAACCCATGATGAGTACCTAATGAGCTGAATGATACCCTTGTATCTTAGCTTCTTTAATTCATCCCACATCTTTGTGGCCAAGATGGGGTTAATGGGCCTCCATTTCTACCTAAAAGGCTTGCTATCAGGCTGAAATCGGATGACATGCTAAAATAAGTCTTCCATATATGCTTTTAGCTTAGAATAAGACCATGCTAGATAATTTTTGTACTTACCAGATGCATGTAAGATTTCGTCTTACCTATACTTGAGTGATTACCTAGCCAAACCTTTCTTGGATTCTCATCATAACCCAAATCACACTCAGTCACATCTTTTGAATTGAATGAGTTTCTTCACTTGATTCTATCAGCTTCATCAAAAGATGTTTCCAAACTCACCAATCCACTTAGGATCATGTTTGTCTTAAACTAAATTATGTCCTTCCCAAATGAGGTTTCCCCCCCATCATTAACGTAAACCATGGATTCCAAGTCTATGAGCTAATCAAGGAACTCAACTTCATAGTTTATAAACATTTTAATATATTCATCATCATCAAAGACTTTCAAACGATGAACATTTTTTGAGATTTAAGGTCTAACAAACACCTCAGCTTGATACTAATAATGAGGGATCATATTTGCAATATCAAATTGAGCACCTTAGCTTCTTGGTTTAAACTTATATCATGATAAAATAGATTGAAGGCATCAAAAAATTTAAGCATATCCCAAAAAACATTTCAATATTATTTTAATTATTTATTCTTTGTGGCATTAACAGTGCAAACCTTCTTAACCACTAACTCAAAATCACCCTTGACAATCAAAATTTTAATTCCATATTCATGGGAAATCCTTAAACCAAGAAAGAGTTCCTCATAATCAAAAATATTATTTATGCACTCAAAGGATAGATGAAATGAAAAAATAAAATATTTACCATTTAGGGCATAAAATATAATCCTAGATCCATTCCAAGATTGGAGCAAGCCCCATCAAATTACATTTTCCAAACCACACTTTCTTTGTCAAGTTCAACATCAAGAACAATAGATTTTTCACTAGTATCAACATTCCCAACAAAGCTACCAATCTCAACATCTATGTACAACACTTCATTAAGAGCATGTTTCATATCGTCAATTACATGTAGCATCTTTGGCTCTCTATAAAGTTTGACCATCTTACCCTCCAGTGGAAATGGTGCATAATAAATGTCCATTTACATACTTCCACCCATGTTATCAGCTCATTTATGTGACTATAGGATCCCCCACTTAGGTGGGAATTCTACAACAACCACATCCATATTTAAATACTTACTAGGATGAACTACCAACTATACAACTAGTCCCTTGAATTTTCCAATAACTGTAACATCTCATGAGTCCACGGCATAAAACTTGACAAAGGTTGATGTAATATTAACTCCAATTTCATTTAAGACACTTAATGGCATCACATTTCAAGAATCTCTAGAGTCAAACATGCATTTGTGAGCAATCAAACCATTGATCAATAGGGTTTTATAAAATATATCCACCTTTAGCTAAATTTATACCAATGTAATCCCCAAATAGAGCTCTAGAGTAGGTTCAACAACCTATTCTAATTCTTCATCACTTTATATAGGTGTTTGGGGAAACTCAATTTCATTCATTACTGACCTTCCACCAAATTCCAAGTATTTGTAATCCCTCTTCCTATGTTCAAGTATTCTTAACAATTCAACAACTGACATAGTGACTTTTGGTTGGTTCAACACCTGGGCCATATCACATATGCTATACTGATGAAGAGTAGTATTTGGTGGAAGGGTAACAACACCTTTATCTAGAATATTGTCACCCAAGGTTTGAAGAGGAATAGGTTAGGATGGATTTGAATCTTTAATATTATCCTTCAAAGGTGGATTTTTATTGAACTCATTAGAAACCTTAGGGATACTTTAAAATATGGGCACTCTATTCTTGGTTGAAGTACCTCTTAGATTAGTAGCTTAGAAAATAGGTACAAGTTTGGAAGCTTTAAGGACTACTGTATTTTTCTTAGCATCCTTACTAACATCCCATCACTTGGGATTTATAGGGATAGTATCTTGAGGAGCAATATCTTGGTATTTAATTCTCAAGTGATACCCTTTCTCTTGGGAAATTGTTTCATTGATTAGAAGTTATTTGTCCTTAATTGATAGAATTCCTCCATCATATTTATTAATCATCATAGAGTGTAATAAATCAAAATAATGAATGGAAAATTCATATTCTTGGGTCATATTAATATCATAATAAAATTTAGGAGTTGGGACACTTACCTTGTTAATTGCACTCCAAAATTGATCAATAGTAGTAGTACTTAGTAATTCCATAGAGACAGTCATCTCACTTATGGGGGATTTGATAATTTAACATTAGAATATCATCATTATATGATGTAAACTTGAGGTGATCCACATATTCATCAATTGATTCAATGGTATCACATGGGAGATGTGGAAAGAATCACTTGTCACACTAACCAATATCAATGTAATAATCTACACCATTCACCTTACCATTTAAAATATTAAACACTTATTTTCCATCTCATTTGTTCTGATTTATTTCTATTCTTTCTTCATGTATAGGCCTCTTACATCTGTCATTATCTACATTATGGAAATTAGGCCCCCTTGGTACTTGATTTAGATTTGGATCTTAATCATAGCTAGGAAACATATGAGGGACCCCTTTTCAACTTTAGCCAACTTGTATGACATTTCTTTGAAAATAGAGGCCAAATTTTTGATATTTTTCTCCAAGTTGGATGTATTTTTGGGCTTTGACTTTTATGGATTGACCAGTTTCACATCAACTTGCTTGTTCATGGGATTTCACATAGCCTTTATGTTGTTCTTAATTTGGATGGCTATATTAAATGCCAACCATAAGTTCATGGGAGTTTTTTCACTCAATTAGTATACATACTTCTTATGAAAACCATTTTATTACTTTATCAAGCATGTTGTATCATTGGGACTGATGTTTTCAGGTATCCACATCATATTCTTATTGAACTAGGTGTTTAAGTATTGCACACACTTATTAGGATTCTTTTTGATATTTTGAAATTCATCTAAGAAAAACCTTAAATCAATCCTAACACCATACTAAATCCAAAAAACATTTTACATCTCTTCTCATGAATCAATGCATCTAATGAGAAAGGAATTGAATGATTCATGAACATCTTCCTTTAGCATGTGTATAAACAACTTGATGCACACATCCTCATACTCAAACTCATAATCTTCAATAATATTTTAAAATTCCCTCATATGATGATCACCACTCACTACATTATTCCTTTAGAAGTGTGTGAGGCATTTCCTAACTTCAATTGGGACTTTATTAGGATAACCTTCCATTTCATAAAAATTAATATGCCTAAATATTAGAATGTGAAATGTAGGATGTTTATTCTCATTGAGATCCCTATACCTCATGATTAGTTTAATGGGAGGTTCAAGAAGAAATTTCAAAGGGATATCAGGGGGTGAATGAGGTGGACTTGTTGGATCAAACCTGGGAGGGGATTCTGTTGGTTGGGAAAGAGCTAGAAAATAAATGGGACTATGTGCTTCAAAACTAGTAGAAGATTTATGATAGTCCTCAATAATAGGATGATCAACAAATATTTAAAGATTATCAAAATCTTTAAAACCCTTATAAGTTAAAATTATCCCTTCAACAAGCCTCTAAACTTGTCCCTTTCTCCTTAGATGAATACTTAAATGAGAGACATGTTTTTGTGATAGGTCACTTCTTAACGATGACCTCAGTCATTCTAGCTTTACAAACAAGAAAATACTCAAATCTAAAGATTAATAAAAAATATTCAAAATAGGCACTAATCTTCTTTGAAACTAGAAAATAAAGTTAGAGTCACAACTAGAATAACACTTCTATAATATAATAGTTGACAAACTATTGTGATACATGCTGAAATTAAACTTGTTGAAACTTAATGAGATAGAAAACAAAGACACTGAAGTTTTAAGAATAATGTTCAAAAGGGAAGAAAAAACATTTCAACATGTAATGCCAGTATCTCTTTGAAATAAAGTCCTTAAAAGTCAAAATTTCAAACACTAAAAACTTCTTGGCATGTCCCCAATGGAGTGTTGTGACATTGATAGTGGTGATAGTCAAATCAATGTAGTAACAGTAGATAACTTCAAAAGATGAAATACATATGGTTCTAGCTTTCCATAAGAGTCCCCGACAACATGGGTGATATGAAGTGTGTTCCTATTAATGGCTCTATGTAAGTGTTGGTTCCCAATTGTACACCTCATACACTTATTCTTGTATACTTGAAAGAAAATGGAAAACAAAGATGGAAAACCTACTAGAATCTCATTGTAGCCAGTGAAGGGTATTGCATCAAGATTAGACCAAATTTATAAAATGACTAAGAGGCACCTAAAAAGAGTATGATCAACTCCCTACTACTTTTAGCTCTTCCTAAGCCAAGGTGAGAGGACATATGAGGTAGATTACTCACATAAATAGATTCTATAATTCAATTTCCATCAAAATATTTGGCACAAGAAATATATAAGATCAAGGCATAACCAAATTTTCAAACTTCACCCTTGAAGGGTTGTCACATGAAATGAATAAAATATCATATAATATATAATCTACTAAAGATATATGAGGATATGAATGTACTCTTCATTCTATAAACTATTCAATAACAAGGGACGAATGGAAAACTATAACACTATAATTTGAAACACAAACTACAAGCAAATTTCAAATATGCAAGATATTATGTATTTTTAAGTAAAAATACACTTATATTATTCAAGGGGTGTATTGTTTATAGGTTAGGACAGGGTAGGACAAGTTAGACAATTATAAAATGGATGGTGGTATACTAGTGGATTCTAAAAAGTAGGGTATCTAGTAGTATTTCATGATAATATTTCTTAACAAAGATGAAAAAAACCATCAAATGTAAGATAATGGTAAATACAATATGATCCTTGAGAGACTAGAACATACACTAAAATTAATATTTTAAATGTGTTTTCATATTAAATCCATAAACCTAGGGTACCCTAACAAGTTATTCAGCAAAAAATTCTAAGATAATGTAGAAAGGGATTTATAATCTAGATCAAAACCCAAAATAACAACTAGTAATGGGCATAGAACAAGATATCTAGTCAAAAATATTTGAAAATAGGTCATTTCACTTCATCAATAGGAAACAACAAAAAAACACAACAATTTTCATTTAACTTGAAAAAATAAATATTACAAACATCAATAGTTTAAAATGTTACTATGGGGACAAACATGGTGAGGTTGCTCTTTTGGAAAGGGAGACATAAACATGCTATCAAAAATTGTTAATGGTTGTACAACTTCAACCACCTTAGCAAGGGAGATAAGATATATACAAAAAAATTGACCCCAAAAACATTTATATAGAACCTAGACTTGGATAAAGTGGACACCTAAAATAATGACCAACAACAAATAGCCAATAACCACCTTGAATAGAGGAGAGCTCCCCCTATTTATACATGTTTCAAACATATAACTATGCGTTGAAAAACTCAAAAGTGAAAAACCAAATTTCAAGTGACATGCCTAAAATATTCATCCATTTTCATGAATAATCATTATTCAAACTTCCTCTACAATGAATGATGAAGATTTGTAACAAAATTTTGATTTCATAGTATGATATTCCTTTCACATGATTTGGAAGGATAATATTCATGGTAGAGGGAAAAAAAAACTTCATATTTATGTTGAACTACCTAAATATGCCCTTGACCACTTTTTTGTGTAGCTAAAACCTTATAGACAACTCCTCTTCCTCTTTTCATGCCATGAAACAACCTAATCTTGCAATGAATGCCTAGGAATATTCTCAATCCATGGACGCTCAAGAGATATTCTTTAGAGTGGCCCATCTTGTATTTTCAATCTTGCAACTTCTCACTCATTGAGGAACAAACACACTAATGAAACAATGTAAAAGACTTAGGTCACTTTTTAATTTTTGGCTCCAACTTGCCTTTTACATTTTGCATTTCTAAACATTGCATTTTTCACATATAGCCTTTTAGGTATTCCCTCATATTTTCTAATGAAAAAAATCATTAGTTTCAACTTTTTATTTACTTGGGTAAATCTTGGTATTTTTCACAAATTTACCATGTCAACTAGATACCAATGGTGAAAGTTCCACCAACTAGATTACATAGGGTCCTAATCTTTATATGATTTATATGCCAAAGTGGCACTATCATGTCACTCATTTCACCAATATAATTGATTTACACTAGCCTCAATGTCACTTGTCTCCATATGTAATTAAACTTTGTTGAAATATCCATGATCATCTTGCACCATTGGATCTTCTCATTCAAGCAAACATAAACCATAGATCTATGTCTAGATCATTATGATCATGACACATGTCACTACTACATTAAACATAGATCATTTGTAAAATACATATTGGTTTTCTCTATTGGATTTATGTGTATGGATCAATATGGACCATCAATCTTGATCTAGAAGACCAAGCACTATTGGCTACCAACTACCTTTGGACTTGAGGTTATGCTACTTAGTAGCCACGTGGGTTCTTTGCATCCTAATTTATCATCCCTATTGGGATAACATGCTCTTACCAAGTGTTATTCTTGATTTTATTCTATGCTTTACTAAAATGTCTTAACTTAATATATGTCATGGATAGGATTGTGTACACTTGAATGTGTACCATCAATCTCTAGGAACATGCTCTATCTTTATCATGTGACCATCTACTAACTTTTCAACTATGCCCACAAACCATTATATCTTTTTAGTTAATCAAACACACATCATTATATTTCAATCCATGTGGTAAAGAGTAATTGGATACTACCTACACTTGGCCCTGAGGATGTGCCACTTGGAATCTCTACGAGCTTCTTATGAACCTTGTGAGTAATTAATATTACATTGATCACTGATGTGCCACATGTGTTAAGCATGGAATATACTGAGAGGGGGGTGAATCAGTATATTATATATCTTATAAATCTTTCCTTTAACCAAATTCAACTTAATCAATCATTTAAGATATGCAATAAAACTTAAAAAATAAACATCACACAAGACATAGAGAGACACCAGATATAACATGGAAACCCAATGTGGGAAAAACCATGGAGAATCAATCTCAAATATATTCATGAGAACAACCACACAAGAGCACCATACCCATTTTCCAAGTACAAACCTCAGCTATAATTCATGAGCACCAACCCACATGAGCTTCAAACCCCTTTGCCAAGCACCAACCCAGCACCTATTTGTGAGCACCAACCCATAGGAGCACCAACCCCTTTGTCGAGCACAATCCCAACAACAATTTGTGAGCACCAACCCCTTTTCCAAGCACCAACCCAGCAACAATTCGTGAGCACCAACCCATAAGAGCACCAACCCCTTTGTGTATACCACACACCTATCTCTAAATGTTGTTATCTCAACAAATGATAGATCAATACAACATCTCCTTCCTCTCTCTCACTTTTTCTCTTCTAAGCCAGATATAACAAATACAAATCATCTCTCACAATTGCTCTTCTAAGCTAGATATTACAATATCAAATTAACCTCTCACTTCCACATTACAAATGGCTACTCAAGCCTTTATTTATAGCTTTCCAAATGACCTTTGGCCTTCCCCCTTTGTCACCTTTCAATCTTCATGGAAAATGGTGCCAATCTTGGATGACCCTTCATATCCAAGAATTTGAAAAGTCATGTGGTGACCCTTCGTGACCAAAAATGTCTTTCCCACTTTTGTCCTTATCTTTGGTTACTTTTCCTATTCCTTAAAGTGTCCCTTCATGAGAAATTCACCCTTTACTCTTTTGTCTTCACTTGGTGACTCTTGGTATTTCCCAAGATGACTCTTCATGGGAAAATGCATCCCATCCTTCTTTTATCTTTATCCCATGACTCTTTGACTTCTCCATGGGCTCTTATTTTGTTTCATATGCAACCAAAAATATATTCGTTAATATTAAATAAATATTAACTCATATTAGCCAAGATAAATAACATTAAATGCAATGGGGCCTTGATCACCAATAATACTAAACCTTTGACATCAATGACAATATTTCCAAAAATCTCCCCCTTTATCATTGATGTCAACCTCAATCCTGAAACTACCATATCCTGTCACCTGCACATACCATCATCTAAAAACATATAGTAACTCCCCCTTACTGTAGCAACTTGTAACTATTTTTTGCACCTGTACCTGTACCTGTACCTGCTATTCTCCCCCTTTGACATCAATGGAAAAGGGCCTACCTAGAGCTAACACTTAGCTCCCCCTCACTTGATGCTGAACATCAATGGTAGGAAGTAATAGAAATTACTCCCAACTCCTCTCACGGATCTTTGAATGTATCCTTTGATCGTGCCTTTGAGAAGATATCTGACAATACATACACATTTTTCCTTGTCCTTTGAGCATCTGCAATCAGCTCATTTGAATCTTTCATTCTAATCTCACAACCTTCAACATGAAACCTTAATGTGTATCCTTGATCACAAATTTGACTAACACTCAACATATTATGCTTAAGACCTTTTACATACAAAACATTTTTAGTCTTAGTTCTACCATAATCCAAACTCAAAGTACCTTTTCTAGCTATCATGGCAGTGGTTTTATCTCTGAGCCTCATTGTACCACCATTAATATTTTTTAGATAAATGAACTTACTTTTATACCATATCATATGCCTTGAACATCTGCTATCAATTAACCATGGCTTATCTTTACCTCCCACATGCAGAGCTGTCTACACCATCGTAGAATCTTCATGTTGTTTCTTCTGCCATGTACATGTCTGACCTTCTTCCTGATGAATGGATCTTTGACACTCTGATTCTTCTTCTTGATGAATGGAGCTTTGAACCTCTGATCCTTCTTGACTGACTCGAACACACTTTTGCAACACCAAGCTATGTGTCCGTAGTTGCACTTGTAGCATACTATGATCTCTTCATCAAAGCTTGATAGAGGAGCAAAAGAGTTGTGGCTTCTGCTTGACTCTACTTGACTTTCCTTCTCCTTATTTATGAAATTGTTAGCTCTTTTTCTACATTCTAATTTCTTGTGACCATTTCCATTACAATAAAAATAATAGCCATAAAAATAAGACCTATCTGTATATCTCTGACCTGATTACCTTTTGTAGTTTTGTTCCTTCTAGCCTTCTATGTTTGGAATGTCCTCTATATTCTTCACTTCTCCCCTTTTTGTTTCCTCTTGTGTAATAGCTTCAGCATAGCTCTTTTTCTTTTCAAATCTGATCCTTGTTTTATCTGAATATACTTTTTGACTTTCTAATATCTTATTCATCATGTTAGTGCTATCTTCAAATTTAGAATCACTGACTGCTTTCTTAATAACTTCTTTTAAAGAGGTAATTTCAATAACATACCTTTCACAATCTTTTCTTGCTATTTCCAACTATGCTATGAGATCATCTTCATTCTTCTTGGCTTCTTCAAAGTGTGCTTGTAGATCTTCAATCATTTCCTTTGACTCTTGTTCATTTTTCTCAATCTGGCGCTTTAACCTTCGATTCTTCTTCTAAACAGCTTCTAACTCTTCTAGGGCACAATTGAGTTCTCCTTCCATATCTACTTTACCTTCCTCCTCTTCTTCTTCTTGATCATCTTCATGTACAACAATGAATAGAATCTCTTCTTCTTCTGAATCGCTGACTCCACTATCTTCGCCTGAGCTAAGATCTTTAGAATATAGGCTCTTCTTCTCAAATCCCTGCTTAGATTTTCTTTTGAAATTCTTCTTGTATGTAGGCTTTTCTTATTCATCATCTTTAACCTTATCTGGGCATCTAGCTAAAAAATGTCCAATCTTTCCATAATCAAAACATTTAAAAGGTAATTTTCCTTGATATTTACCTGTTCCTCTTTTTGGCCTATGAATGAAAAGTGCTTCATTGTCATCTTCATCATCACTGGAATTATCACTTGATTCATGAATCTTAGCTTTCTCCTTCTTTGATGTCTTGATTCTCTCTTTTAGGGTTTATCTTGTTCTGTCTGCATCTCATATGCCGTGAGAATATCATGAAGCTCATCCATCTTCAGCTTGGCTAAATTCTTCATCTCCTCAATTGCTGAAACCTTTGCATCATATCTCATTGGTAGATATCTCAAAGCCTTTTTCACCACCATTGACTCTGCCAATGTTTCTCTAAGACCTTGAATTTGTTTTACTATCTGATCAAGTTGCAAGAGATAACTTGCTACATCTTTTTCTTCTTCCATCTTCAAACTTCCAAATTGCCTTCTAAAAGTCTGCAACTTAGCTTGCTGAACCTTTCCATCACCTTTGTAAATATTCTCAAGTTTTACCTAAGTTTCATGAGCAGATTTACATTGCATAACTTTAACAAATTTAGATTCACATAAACCACATAAAATAGCATTTAAAGCTTTAGCATTACATTCACTTGCCTTCTTTTCTACTGGAGTAATTGTAGATGTCTGTGGCTCTTCATATTCCTCCACCACTAATTTCCATATGTCAAATCCAAGGGCCATCAAACAAACCTTCATTCTCATGCTCCAAAAATCATAATTCATCCCATCAAACAAAGGTGCCTTATTTGTAGAAAATCCTTCCTGTGACCCAGCCATCATGCTTTCCCGATCTACCTTCAAGCTGTAAAACTTTTTAAAAAGGAACCTTCTCTAATACCAATTGTTAAACATGGAATATACTAAGAGGGGGGGTGAATTAGTATATTATACATCTTATAAATCTTTCCTTTAAACAAATTCCACTTAATCAATTCTTTAAGATATGCAATAAAACTTAAACAATAAACATCACACAAGACAGAGAGAGACACCAGATATAACATGGAAACCTAATGTGGGAAAACCCACAGAGAATCAATCTCAAATATATTCGTGAGAACAACCCCAAAAGAGAACCATACCCCTTTGCCAAGTATAAACCTCAGCGATAATTCATGAGCACCAACCCACAGGAGCTTCAAACCCCTTTGCCGAGCACCAACCCAACACCTATTCATGAGCACCAACCCATAGGAGCACCAACCCCTTTATCGAGCACAATCCCAGCAACAATTCATGAGCACCATCCCATAGGAGCACCAACCCCTTTGCCAAGCACCAACCCAGCAATAATTTGTGAGCACCAACCCCTTTGTGTATACCACACACCTATCTCTCAATGTTGTTATCTCAACAAATGATAGATCAATACAACATCTCCTTCCTCTCTCTCACTTTTGCTCTTCTAAACTAGATATAATAAATACAAATCATCTCTCACAATTGCTCTTCTAAGCTAGATATTACAATATCAAATCAACCTCTCACTTCCACATTACAAATGGCTACTCAAGCCTTTATTTATAGCTTTCCAAATGACCTTTGGCCTTCCCCCTTTGTGACCTTTCAATCCTCATGGAAAATGGTGCCAATCTTGGATGACCCTTCATATCCAAGCATTTGAAAAGTCATGTGGTGACCCTTCATGACCAAAAATATCTTTCCCACTTTTGTCCTTATCTTTGGTGACTTTTCATATTCCTTAAAGTGTCCCTTCATGAGAAATCACCCTTTACTCTTTTGTCTTCACTTGGTGACTCTTGGTATTCCCCAAGATGACTCTTCATGGGAAAATGCATCCCATCCTTCTTTTATCTTTATCCCATGACTCTTCGACTTCTCCATGGGCCCTTATTTTGTCTCATATGCAACCAAAAATATATTTGTTAATATTAAATAAATATGAACTCATATTAGCCAAGATAAATAACATTAAATGCAATGGGGCCTTTATCACCAATAATACTAAACCTTTGACATCAATGACAATATTTCCAACAACATGGTGGTACCTCATGTTTCTATTTGAAAACAAATAACTACTTCATAGGGCTAAATTTTATTCTCATGCAACCATCTTAGAACATTTGAATCCTAATGACTAGTTGTCATACTTAATATTGATGTCCACATGCCTATCAAAACATGTCTTCAAGATCATCATACCTATAATTTGGGAAAATTTATTTAGGACTTTACTTGTCACATCTTATGCTTTGGGCCTTCCTACTTTCATCCACTATTTAGTCTTTGATGTAATTTTCTTGAGCCTTTTGTCTTTCATCATTCCTATTTTTATATTTTCTTTATCCTTGACACTTCTTCTTTGGGATTTTCTTTGGCATAATTATCCCACAATAATTGTTTTGTGATTTTGTCTTTGGCACTTCTACTCCTAGTCCATCTATTTATTGGGAGATTTTTTTTAGACATTTCTTTACAATAATATATCTTTAGCATTCCTACTCTGCAATAATCCTTTTGAAAATTTTGTCGAGATAATTGTCTCAGACAAAATGTTTGAGATTATTTCCCCAAAGGATTTGTACTTCACACTTTTCCTAAAAGATTTGAACTTTATAGGAATTTTTTCATGTGAAAGATGCCCAAAAGAATTTGGCCTTCATATTTTCACCTTTGTTAGAAAAATTGTTTCAGACATTTTATCCAAAACAATTTCCGTAAAGAAATTGGTCCTTTACATTTTTGCCTAAGGAATTTGGACCTTTGATTTTCACCAAAACAATTGACTTTTTTTGGGTTTTTTTCCATGGGAAAAATGCTTAAAAGGTAAGTTCCCTTTGAAACAAAAGGTCTAAAATAAATAAGGACTTGACATTTTTTGAAGAAATTTGGACTTTTATTTTAGGGAATTTTTCCATGGGCAAAATGCCCAAAGGGCAATTGCCCTTTGAACATTTTACCATGGATAATATTTTTGAAATAATAGGACCATACACTTTTCCTGAATGAATTGGACTTAGCTCTTATGTCGAAGAAATAAGACATCTGTACTTTTGCCAAAGGGTAAGTGCCCTTCAAAATTTTTATAGTGAGATTTTTTTTTGAAACAAATAAGAACTTTACATCTTACCAATAATAGGAAATTATTTAGGACGTTTTACCTATGGAAAAATGTCTAAAGGGCAAGTTCCCTTCAAACTTTTTGTCATGGACAAAATGTCTAAAAGAAATAACCCTTTAGTTTTTTTATGAAACACTTAGTTCCATGCAAATGGGACTTGGCCAAGACATTAAATTCCTTCATACTTTTTTTAGTGGAAAAAATATCCAATGAAAATAAGTCTTTGGACATTTTGACCAAGATAAAAATACTGAGGACCTATTTCTGTCAAACATTATATTCATGCAAAAAGCCCAAAAAGGTATAAGGGAAAGACACATTCACTAAGAAAAGACCAGATTAGAACTTAGCCAATTTTCACATGAACTTGACCTTTCAAAGGATCACTTGGAGACATAAGTTGGGATAAGTAATCAATCATTTACACTTGATAAGGATCGAATTGATTTATTATAATTTTGGGCACTAACATAAGGTGTACCTAATCATCCTCCTCTATGCACCTAGTATTTACAATAAAAAAGAACACAAGATGAAATAAATACAACTAAAATGATAAACCATAGAATATGTAAATCTATCTAAGAAAATAGGATAAATCAAAACACAATTTGTAAATCATGAAAACAAAATCAATAATTTACCTAGATCTCCCTCATGCCACTTAGGATCAAAGTCACTCCTCCTCATCTTTGTCTAGATCCTATTCTAACTCAGCATGATATGGGACCTCACCCTCACCCTCTCCATATCTTATTTTTTTCTACTATGAAGGCCCCTATAGTGGTGGTGAAAGTGGCCATAGTGGTGGACCCATATACTTGTACAATCTTACTCTAATCTATCCTCATACTCTGACTACCTATCAGGCTATTCAAATGATAGTTACCATCACACAAGAAGCTGTAATTCTAGTCACCCTAGCTTCATAACACTTTCCTCATGGGTCAATCTATACACAACTCCAGGGATGAAGAAGTTTCCCACATAGGGCATACCAAACTAATGAGGAACTTGATCCACCATGTGCTCCTCGACCTATAATAATATATCTTGAACCTCCATAGCCCTCACACTTCCATAATAAAAAGTCCCTCATTAAGCTAGTGCCCAATAATGTCCTAGAAGGCTAGGAAAATCAAATCCACCACTATTAGAGACCCCAAAGTCTAAGGCAAAGCATGAAAGGGCACCACATTTTCCCATCTAATGGTTCTAATGTTTCCCAATGCCCCAATCCACACTACCCTCTGGTAGGGAACTATCCTCTCATAAACCCAACCCATAATGATATTTAGGTCATTAATGGAAAGAGAACCTAGATGAGCCACTTGGTATAAGTCCTTATAGGTTTGTGCTAGCATCTCCTAGCTATAAACATAGCTAGCATGCCTCTTCTATAAATGTTAAATGGTCAATAATTGAATGTATAAAATCCTACCATCTCCCTTGTCTCACACTAGTTAGGATTAAAGGATACTAATTATTTTCTCTCTCTAGTTGGTGTTGTTGATCCCTCTATGTGAGAAAGCCTCACACCACACATCACACTGACATCAGGTGTGTTAGCATCTCTAAAATGATCTACCCAATTGTGGCCTCATGGTGACTATTGACACCATGAATTAACAACATATACCTAATTTTATGAATAATAGTAATCAATTATACATACATGAGAGTGTTCATCCACTCTCTCAGGGCCTGAGAAAATAAAAAGGTATTCTAGTTAAGGTCCTAGTATGTAAATAGGTCACATAGAAATTAAATGAAGGAACGGGGGATCCCTAACCATGTAATACAAATAATATCCACTCTTTAAAGCAAGGCTAACTCATCAAACATCATAAGTGATAATACATGAGGGAACCACTCTTTCTCTTTTGCTCTAATCCACTAGATATAGGCCCCCTACAATAAGCAAAGAGACCATGTCAGTCAGTTAGTAAAGAAAACCAATCTCATGATCTAATCAAGTCAAAATTTTCCACTTTATTTTATACTTAGAAAACCACCTCTATCTATAGGTAGTGGTTTTGAAACCACCCTTTGACGATTGCAAAACCTCCCCAAAAATGTAGTTCCCTCGTATAATTACAATAATACCCCTATAATAGGAAATTATTCTATAGCCTGAGTAATAGTTCTACCAACCATTTTTGGGTTTCCAAAACCCCCTAAAAACTTCCAAAAATAATCTAAAACATATAAAACATGACCAAATCCAAATCTACTCTCCCCCATGGTGATCACAAAGCAAAAACAATAATTTTGGTTAGATTTTAGATAAATTTTGATCAAATTTTCTAAAATTGGGACAAAAATGAAAATTTAGCAAAAATCAACCTAATGTGACCCAATCATGCCTCCCATTAGAACATTCACCATCCTAACAACATCCTTTTTTTTTTTACTACTTCCATGCTCAAAATGGTCACTGACAAATTAGAGATAAAAAAGCTCCTTCAATGCAAATGACACAATTGAGTTATTTTTGGAAAGATTTTGAATATATTAGGCATAACTAGCCATTTTATTTCAAAACAAATCCATTTCAATATAATATTCCACATTTTAATTTATTATTACATGTGTAAGTGTTTTTTTTTTAATGATTGAAAATAAATTTTTTATCACTAACATTTTAATGACATCTCTATCTTTAATAACATTTTTGTATGATTTTGTATTTATGCATGACTCTGTACTAGATTAAGTCCCATAATAGGATGGTCCAAGTAGTATTATTTTCCTTGCATGTGTGGTATATATTATCTCCTTATTCCAATTGCATACCTTGCTTCTGTTCTTATTTAAAAATCACACTTGAGTGTCATTTTCTATTTGCAAGTTGTATGGAATCTTGATAGGGTTTGTTCCTCTGTATAGGTAAGTAACGTAAGTATTTATAAACTCCCATTTATTTTTTATAAATATTTCTCAAGAATACACATTTATAATTCAAGATAAGTCTCCCTCTCAAGGGGGTAATATGTATGCACCTAAAAATTACATGGTGCAACATTTATGATACAAATTTGAGGATGATGCAATGACCTCTTGTTTAATTCTCCTCAAGAAACTCTATAGATCTAAACCACTTATACTCAACATTCCTATTTTGACCCCTTTTTTATACCATTGATCATAACCTTCCTATCCATTTACACACTATTTTAAAAACTATACATGAGTGAAAAAAATTCTACCCTTGGTGATAGAACTGCCCTGCTCAGTTAAGAAACCATCACTTAGTTTTGACAACCACCATAATGATTTCAAAATTTAAGAGGTATTTATGATATATAATGGTGTTTATGAATTAAAATATAGCTGTTTAGGTTATCTTATATGGTAATTTTTACAAGATAGGTGGTGGTTATACAATCTCCCATGCATAAAGTGGTCGTTTCATCACAATTGAAATGCCTTATAAAATTAGCTCTTATGACTCATATTTTCACGCATTTTTCATAATTAGATTCATTTTTATTATGCTTATCACTTATATTCACTTATAATTATGCCTAGCTCATGAACTCTACTATTTTTATCCTTCTTAAGTTCAACTAAAATTGAAATCACCCTCACATTTAGTTGAAGTCTCCCATGCAAACTCTATTCTCTTCCTATAAAAAGGCTAATTTTAGAGAAATTTCATATCCAAAAATTACCATTGGAGATTTTTATTGATAATATTTTTAATCTAAATCCTTACTAATTTGTTTAGATGACTTTTCTCCTAGTATTTTCATGTTGACTACATAGTTGCAATTGAAGAAGTGTCATTGGTGAGAGAAACACAAACCTTACAAGCCAAGACATGAGCTAGCCTTAGTTCAACTAATATTATTTTTATGTATTGTTTCTTCTCCTATTTTATATCTTGTTCCATATTTTTTTCATCCTCCATATATAGGGTTTCCTAAATCTACATAGAATCATGCATATTTAGTATGTTGAGGATTCTTCTATTAACACACGACTTGCACTTCAACTGATTTATTCCAAATTTAGGTTGGAGTTGTTTTGATTTCTAATATTTTATATTATATTTTATATATATTATTTTTGTTATTAAATTAGTTTCCATTAAAAATATAAAATAAGCAAATTTGATAGTTAAATAGACCTATCTCTTTCTTTTGTCTTTGCTACAAAAATATAATTAGTTTTGAACTATGATTGCATTCAATTAATTAGTTTCCTTTAAAGTTAAAAATAAAACTTGTAAATAATTCTAAAAATAAATATCATCAAATATTCAATTCATTTCTATCCAATACAACTTTTCTTTTAGTCAAGATCTAGACAAACTTTTTACATCTTAAAAAATCACCTAGATAAACAAGAAACATAGGCAACTATAGGTAAATGTATGAAGGTAGTAGATTTATGATCTTATTGGTTTTAAAGGTTTAAAATAATTTTCATTTATATATTTTAAAATAAAAAATTAGAACTTATATCTTTTTCATTCATCTTATCAAATCCTTAGAAAAAGATTGTTAATAGTAAGTTAGAAATGTTGAAAAGCTAGCCTAGTTTGCTTGCAAGGAAAATTTATAGAAATTATTTCATTAATGATATTTCAGATTAGATATATTATCATATTACTTTTGAAAACTATATTCAATTCATTTATTTATTGTTATGAATATATAATTTAGAGAAATAATAATGAGATAAAGATAGAATTAAAATTTAGAAAACACAACATAATAGAGACACATATTTAACATGGTTCACTCAATATGGGTTACATCCACACAAAAATTTCTAGTCCTTATTATTTAGTCTAATAAATGAAGGAATAAACTTGAAATACATACACTGTAATATCCTCTTCAATCTCACACTATTCTTCCTAATTATAATGCCCTCATATCAAACGAGGGTTATAAATTATGGTAAAAATGCACTATCTTAATTTCTCCCATTAGATCTAAAAACTAATAGTAAATGGTCTAGATTAACTATGAAATTAAAATATTTTGTAATGAATTTTTTATAAAATTTTGCTTTGGGGACACTACCCTAGGGGGGGTCCAAAATGGGTTTCCACCCACTAGACCCCCATGGTGACCCTAATGGGGGGCATTCTTGTTAGTAGTAAGTTAGAAATGTTGAAAAGCTAGCCTAGTTTGCTTGCAAGGAAAATTTAGAGAAATTATTTCATTGATGATATTTTAGATTAGATATATTATCATATTAATTTTGAAAATTATATTCAATTAATTTATTTATTGTTATGAATATATAATTTAGAGAAATAATAATGAAATAAAGATAGAATTAAAATTTAGAAAACACAACATAATAGAGACACATATTTAACATGGTTCACTCAATATGGGTTACATCCACACAAAAATTTCTAGTCCTTATTATTTAGTTTAATAAATGAAGGAATAAACTTGAAATACATACACTATAATATCCTCTTCAATCTCACACTATTCTGCCTAATTACAATGCCCTCATATCAAAGGAGGGTTATAAATTATGGTAAAAATGCACTATCTTAATTTCTCCCATTAGATCCAAAAACTAATAGTAAATGGCCTAGATTAACTATGAAATTAAAATATTTTGTAATGAATTTTTTATATCTCACACATCCAACATTTATTTCATTTCATTTAAACCAATTAAAATAAACAAAAACATTTCATCTTATTCGCATACAAATATATATAGGAAAAATCAGCATCTTGCATAGTAGTATAAGTTTCTTCCCTCGCCCATTACTTGCATTCCAAACATTGAAAATTAAAAATAAAAATAAAAAACATAGTTTTACTTTTAGTTTTTTTTAGTTTTTTTATTATTTAATTTTAGAACTTTGTTTTCAATAAGTATGTATTCATTGGTTAAAGACTTAGAAAAGCCTTTCCATTCATGAAAGAAACCACATCATATTAAAATCCTTGCCATCCATGAAAGTAACTATATATTATTAAAATCCTTTCCAATATATGAAATGAAACACATCCTAAATAATGTTTGTCCATATGAATAATAAACACATATAAAAGCCTTATTTTAACATTCTAGTAAGCACACTTTTCAAGCCATTGATTGAACAAGCTCATACGCCTTTCCCTAAATGCTACTAAGTCACTTTTGGTTGACCCTTCTCAAAACACCATGTATTATCTAGCATATTCTATTACCTAGAGTTAGAGCACCTATTCATACCATTATCATAGAGTCTAACATTATTTATAAGTTGATATGCAAGGTATTTCAATCTAATCCAATTCCCCATCTCATCCTAGATTCCTAAGCTACTTTATAAGATTAAGAGCACATCCCCAATCTACCTATCATTATTATCCCGTAGAATATGGTACATCAATATAACATTATCCAATATTAGTCATCCATTCATCCCATATTATTTTATTTGGGTCTATCCTCATCTTATATCATTCATATTTAGTGGATGGCATTGGTTGAGAAAAGTCAACCCAACAGAGTATATCTTCTCCCATGAGTCATTTACCCCAATCTCCCTCATTTAATAGAGCTTAAAATTGACCAATAAATCTACATTATTATGATATCATATATTGAATGGCCTTGGATATCTATTTACAAGCATCAAGATGTTGTTGAGGTCTTTTGGTTCCATCACTATTACCCATTTCCACCACCTATCCCAAATCCCATTCCACTCAACAACCATACAAACCCCTATCCTAGAAATTATGTAATCATCCTTAGCCACAACTTGGGGATTTAAGTTCATAGGTTAGAGTACGCAAATTTTCATGCATATAGTCCCCTAGAACTGAAGAGAGACAAAATATGAGAACTTAAGTTCAAATCAGCTCATTACATTATAAAATAGGGAGTTCATCAGATAAATAATTATGAATGCATATATAAGATGTCTCTCAAAATAAGAGGCTAAGGGCATCCTATATATCTTACATTAGAAGATTGAAAGTAGACATCCCTCTAAAAATATTACAACCCATAAGATTTTGTGGATGGGATACTACTGGAAAATAATTTTCAAGGATGTGCATAATAATATTAGGACATGCCATGAGTGTCAAGTTTTTAGAAATAGAGAAGTGAATGTTATCATTCCTTTGCATCCAATCATTGAAGGATGCCCCTTTACCCAAAGGGGCCTTGACTTTATCAAGGTGATAAATGAAAACTCTTTTTTAGGACATAAGTTTGTCTTTACATCTAATTATTATTGTATCAAGTGGATAGAAGTTTTAGATAATAACAATTTTATATTAATTTATATCATCAATTTTATATAAGAAAACATATTAACCAGGTTTGGCATTTCAATTTCCTTAGTTTTTGGTAATGGCCCAAATTTTCTATCCTCTAAATTTATACAATGGGCCTATGAAAATCAAATCATAATCATGTTCTATTATAACTAATACCCACAATGAAATAGAATGGTTGATTTAAACAATAAAATCTAATGGATGCCATTAACAAATTTTCATAAGATAGGCCAAGAGAATGGTATATATTATTTAAGTATGCACTATGGGTAGATAAAACCAAGCACAAAAAATCCCTCAAGGCTTCACCTTTTCTTCTAGTGTATGAATAACAACCCATCTTCCCCATTTCTCTCAAGATAACAACATACTAATTCATATGGGAGTAAATGGGAAAATATGTAAGAGTTCAATCTAGACTACTTGAGATTGTCTAGATAGAGGATGTAAGAACTAAACCACTCTACAGCTTC
This sequence comes from Torreya grandis, assembly GCA_037957365.1. Lineage (NCBI taxonomy): Eukaryota > Viridiplantae > Streptophyta > Pinopsida > Cupressales > Taxaceae > Torreya > Torreya grandis. The sequence goes on from JARHVA010003919.1 coordinate 1,058,444, forward strand.
AGTAAACACCATGATATTATCAAGCAATGGTTTGAAAAAAATATCTAAGATCAAGGCCTTTGGGATATTAGACCTAGTGATTTTATGGGATAAAGCACATGAAAATAAATGATAAAATTATAATTTCACTACTTCAAGGATTGGATCTTATCAAATATTATAAATTCTAGGTAATAATGCCTTCTAATTGTAAGAACTTCAAGGTAATGACCTCAATTTTTTAATTAATGGATAATTTTTAAAGTGATACTTCATGGCTTCTCCAAATGAAGATGCATCAGATTAAACTATTAGTAAATATTTAAACTAAATATAGATTATATTTCCTTTTTTATAATAATTTCTCTATTTTTTGCATTTTTCCTTTAGTAAATTAGTTATTATGCTTCATACGTTAGTTCTTTAAAATTTTAGAATGGACTCACCAATTTCCTATGCTAAAAATACAAAGCTATGCAAAAATAAATGGGATGGTATATAAAGAAACATAATTAGTTCTCATAATAGTTCATTCTAAAAATTTAATATTATCTATGATTGAGGTATTTATCATAACCAAATTAAGTTTTTCTTAGCTTGAATAAGTTTTCTAAGATTTTGGATTTACTTAGATACAATCAAATAATTTTTAGAGATATTTTATCATATCCAAAGTCTTGGTGCACTATTTCATGATAAAACATGGATGATAAATAATAAACATATAACTAGAGACACATTGCCATCTATGTATTAACTAAAACAAGTTTTTTCTTCTTATACATACACCTAGTCAATGATGGTTCCCAATGTTCCTCTATCTCCAATTTTTAAAAAAAATGATAGAGAGTAGGTGATTCAAGAAATATCAACTAGGGAAATGGATTTTTAGTTGGTACTAGATAAAGTATTTGAGTGAAATCATATGTATATCTATTGGGGTCATGGATGTCTGGATGGAAGCAAATTAATTCTTGGGTTTCCCCTATTGTTTGATTATGGAATCAGAGAGTCAAAATGAAACCTATAATGTTTATTCAGGACTTGGTCAAAACTCTCATGTAAGAGGGAATTAATTTCACAATAAATTCCACACTTGGGCCCAAGCAATGAAAATATTAGTATGTTTCATGAGGAAGTGGGAGCCTATTTCAAGGTTTGATTTGTTTATTATGGTCTAGGAGAGCTAAACATTTCTTATGGTACATTGTTGAAATTCTAGGTTCTTAAAATATTCAAGAGAATTTTGCCCTATCAGTCACCATTTTTTGTGCCCTATCACGCACACCTCATTTTAAAATTTTCAAATAGGGACACAATATTGATTAAACATGCTCTTAAGGCCTTTTGAGATAGAATTATATTATACAAATGATTAAGGAATTTTGAATACAAACAAGTTTTTATAATACTTGAGAAATTCATTTGCTTGTTTCGGGTTTGAGTTATTTTATTGAACACAACACATAAGTTTTTTCATTATTTATAATATATTTTCACAACTAAAATTATTTATTCTATGCTTAAGATACATTACATGCTTTACTATTTGCCTTTGGTTTCTTGTAAATGCTTACATATATGTCCTTACTTGTGATTTTATAGCACTAAAAGAGCTAATGTGTTGTTTTATTTAATAGGTGGTTTTCCGTTTATGTCTTAAACAAAATTATTTTCACTTAGGTTTTTCCCAAATTATTAAAAACCATCATTTACACATGGAAACATTTCTCTCACCTGAGCATCAAGATAAAAAGAACAAGTCATTATCCCACTAACCTAGAGGTGACATCATTACATACATATGTCTGGAAGACCCTGGGAAGGTGGAACAATGATGTCTTAACACTTATCATCATATTAATAGCCTAAAAACCAATAATCAAAATAAAAATCTCAACTCCTTAATAGATTAGTGATATATTACCATTTTCCATCATCCCACTATCTCAATGACTTGATAACATCATGAATAATGTATAAAACCCAACTCCTCAATCGTATAGCAAGATCATGCCACTTTTTATCATCCTAATTGCATAATGACCTATAAAATCCATGGAAAGTGTACAATTCTGAACTCCTCAACTAAGTAATGACATCTTATCACTTTTCATTATATTTCTAACATAATGACCTAATAACACCATGAATAAGGTATGAAGCTCAATTCCTTAGCAGAGTAGTGACATCTTTCCACTTTTCATCATCTTGATAGCCTAATGGAACATCATATAAATTACTTATACAAAATATCTTGATAAAGTGGAGTAACATAATCCATCCATGTGTCTTCATCTCACCAGCCCATGACCTAAAGGAGCCAAGTACAAACAAACTACATTGTTTCCACCTATGAAATAATGATAGATAGAAATGTGTCTTTGGTAGACACTTAATAAAATAATGAATACACTAAGATAAATTTCCAAATGTCTAAGAAAATATATCTATCATATTATAATGACTAATTATTTGGGAAATTAGGGTCGCATGGCATCAGAATGGTTTAGAAGTTGATTTTATGAAATTCAAATGAAATACTAAGGAGAGAATGTTGTTTCTAAACTTAATTTTCACAAACTAGAAAATTAATGCATTTAAGTTTTGTGTCAAGCACAACCACAACAATATATTTATGATTGCCACTTCTAGTCTAGTTACATTACCACCAACCTATCTAGAGAATTACAATCTTAAAGCTCAAGTGCATACTATGAATCAAAAACTCCATTAACACCAATAACTTTTGAATATTTTTAAAGAGATAGGAGTTTGAAAAAAACACCAATGGCCTATTTATCTCACATCCCAATTCCCTCTATGTTTTAAATTATAGGTCTATAAGAATTCACATATAAGGCATTTGATTCAGTAGTTTTGGATCATGAATTCAAATGCTATTCATAGATTTAAGAGATGATAAAATTATTCAATACTTATAGAGTAAAGGATTAATTTTACCTCTTCTTACAAAGATATATTAATGAATTTATACAAATTAAGGTGGTTGGTCTCCATAATGTAGTATAAAAATCATAGGTAATGTTTTGTATAGAATTATTATACAATTTATTATTTAATGGAAATTTTAATAGGAAGATATTGCATTTTATATTAATAAAAATGTTATTTGCACACATCAATGGGAATACCTTAAAAAAATACTAAAATCTTCCCCTGATATAGATGACATATAAACAAGAAATGGTGATTGTGTGGCTTTAAAGTAATAACATTATAAAAAAATTATAAGAATGGATTTTTAACCAATTCAACTTCATATTATAAGGTCCTACATCTTCTTCTCCCATCATCACATTTAGGCTAGGGGTTATAATTTTTGTGGAACCCATAAACATCATATTTTATCTCCTAACCATTTCTCACATAGGTGAGGTATGGGTCCCATTGCTAGATATAATTATGACATCTATAAAAAATATATCCCTAAGAAAATTATCATCTCCAATCTGATTTTTATGCTCACCAATACCAAAATTTCTCCATAGTATAATGTTTATTTTATGTCCCATGTGATGGATGTAATAACTACAACTATATATTCATCTCATAATCAGCCTTGGTAACCATCTAGTGAGTACCCTAAGAACAATGTGTGTGATGAGTTAAATTTACTTCAAATTAATAGATTAAAAGAAGAATATAAATAAGGTAACTAAGACATTTTATTCCATACTATATCAATTAATCTATGGAAATAATATGCCCAGGCTTTCATATCATATAAATAAGACTATTAGATTGATATGAAACTATTGGCTATATTCTAAACATATTATAATCATGATTGAGGGTACAAATGCATACTCCTTACTCCTATAAATGATTACACTAGATAAGGTGGCTGAGAGATAATTTTCTTCCCAATTAAATGATATCATTGATGTTTGTTTGAATAAGGCAAATCAAGGAGTGTTCCATCCAACTGCCTTAGCATTGGCTAAATACATTACGAAATATGGGAGAACCTATCAATTATCAATCAAATTAGGACTCATTATGGGTTCAAATAATTAACTTTAAGGCATTTGAATCCATTGAGGTAATTTCAAAGGATGCCTTAGTAAATATTATAAAAATGTGAGAATTAATTATGGACATCAATCATATGAACATGATAGCATATTCATCAATGTTAAAGATGACTCTGAGATAGCCATACAGATGTGGAAAACTAGTATGCCTATGATAATATCATTAAATATCCAATATGATACCACCATTACCAAATATGATGTAAATAATATGGAAAATAAATAATGCATTTTTAAACCCATCCATGGACCTCTTCCTTAGGAATAAGGTGAAACATAATGAGAAGCTAACCCATCTCAGGAAACTCATAGTGATGAAAGAATCAAAAGTCCTTCTACCTATTAGTCATATATATTTGATGTAGTTTCTACACACCATATATTTAAGGAAGAGATTCTAACAAGACCTAGTGTATCAATCAATATATTCTTTATGTTTCCCTTAGCTCCACTAACTATTGCACAACATGTAGTTCTTCCCTCTTTCTTGTTTTAGGTTCCTGTTATTTCCTATCCTTTGATGTCCTTAGTGATAATACCATGTTATATAATAAATCTTACTTAAACACCCATCATTACCCCTATAGTGATAAATTTGTCCACTCCATTACCACTTGTGATTCCATTATTACTGGCTACCATTCCCATTATAGCATCACTTGATTCCACTTCTACATCTCTATCTTCCATTTCACTTTCATCTTGGCTAGCCTCTACCATTACCAAAACAATTTGGACCTATACAAGGAATCTCAAGACCTCACATATTTCTCCCTAAAAGGTGGAAGTAAAGGAAGAACTTGTAGAAGCCTCTAGAGAGAGTGGGCATAAGGAAATGATCAAGGAGAATGGACATTATTGAGGTATATGATAGTGAGGAAGAATAAATAAGGATGGATGAAGAATAATAAGTGATCTATGGGATATAAACTAATGCCTCTTTTTACATAAGTGAAAAATTGAATCTAATTGAGAGGATGAATGATACTCTAAGAAAAGTAATCAATAAAGGGAAACTAAACTAATGGATCAACCTAGATACATCAGTAGGTGAGATGTTATTCCAATTGATACCAATTAATTACCAAACCAAAAGAGAGATATAGGTAGAGATTCATAATCACAACTGCATATTATAGTTTAGGGGTCACACCCCTATACACCCCTAGGCTTCCTAGCTTAAATAACTATATCCAAAAGTTTTTTAATCTTCCTACTATTTTAAGTTCTATAATTCCACATTCTTCAAATACTATGCTAATTTATAAAATTATTACTAGTACAACTAATTCTTTTGATTCTTTACATTTATTGAGCTTAATAACCTAGCCTCATGCTATTTTTACATCAATAATATTGCCCATTTTGTAAACCATAGATCAAATTACTATTATTTGGGTAATTCCCACCACAATTATGAATTTTTGGGTCATATATACTTATATTACTAACTATTTACAATATTTTTTGAGTACCCTAGTAACCTATTCATTATTTGGTCAAATATATCCCCAAACCCATGGTCCTAACACTATATCACATTTTGAAAACTTAGTTTTCACTTCCATTTTTTCCATCATGGTCACTTATCCTAAATGTCCTCAAATATATAGATGTCATTTGGTGAATATCCTCAATCATACTCACCAATGGTTTCTATTACCAAGAAAGCTAAAGAAACTACATTCATCATTGATACACTAGGTCAGAAATAGGTTGATAGTTAGAGGAAGGTTATTATTCCTTTTCATATAATAAGGACATCATATCCTATATATATGTTACCCCTTATACCAACCCATCTATTTACTTAATGAGTTGGTCCAACATAATCATCTTAGCCAGCTTAGCTTGTAGCATAAATAGAACAACAAGTTACCCTAAATGTCCCCCCATTGGTCAAGTAACTATAGTAGGAGGAAGAGATGGGAAGGTAGGATCTAGTCATCCAAAAATAACTCATATTTAAGTTCTACTTTGACAACTAAATAAGCACCTTGAGAAAGTTCAAAAGGAAGAATTTGATTATTGAGGGGCAACAAGTGGAGATGGAATAGAGAGAAGACATCTTCTGTTTAACCAAAATAAGGAAGACAAATCCTTTAGACCCTGATAGGATTAGGAAGATCCCTTTAGTTTTTTTGAATTATATAAGACGATTTATTAAGGAAATGTTTAAGATTTTTTACCAGGATATCCAATTGTAGACAAATATACACATAATTTAGGTACTTAGGGAGATTGTGCATCATTTGTAAGGGGTGCTTAGGAAGTTATTTGATTCAAGTGGTGAAATAAGAGATGGAAATTCCACTTCCTATCTTAATTTTGGATATGTTCTCCAACTATTTAATAAAATAAAAACATTTATGGAATCTTAAATTTTATTAGCTAGGCATCTAGAATTAGAGCTTATGGCCACTTGAATTTAATAACTTCTACTAAAGTAGCATGTACACAACTTTATATTAATATAAAAAGAAATAATACATTAGAGTGGCATCAAGAGAGGTGGACCTTGGTGTAGTAGTTTAAAAACCAATAATGTGACATGATTTCCATTTTGATTGAATTGAGGGTAATATAGGTAATAATTCCATAGGGGAAATCGGTGCCAAAGCCCATTGTTAAGAATCTATTATGGGTAACATTGGATAGATTCAGAGAAGAGGCTAAAGGAACATTATACAAGACCATATATGAAATAATTGAATTGGTAAATTTATCAAGGGATAACACATTTGAACCAGGTCATTATATCTTAAGATTAAGGCTATATTAAGAATTCACATGAAACTAATGGACAAGGTTCCTCTAATATTCAAGAAATATTTACTCAATTTTGAGACTATAAAAGGTTAATTTCAAGAAATTCATACTCTTAATATTTATATGGATGTAAAAAAATGAAACCATGGTGGTATAAGTGTCTTTAGCTCCTACACATAGCTCTTAGCTTCCAAGATACACGTTGGTGCATATGTAGACTGAATTTACCTACGTCCCACTTCTAATTGAAAGATAGATCACTTTTAGTGAAGTGTCTATTACACATACAAATTCATCTATAATTTTAGTTTCCACCACATCATCATCCACATTAACTATGTTATAATTAGAGTTATTTTATCGATGCCACATCATCACCAGCTAATTATAAATTTATGTTTGCATGTTCTAATCAGTTGGAACACTAATTATAAACTTAATGGTATATTAAATGTATATATTATAGTTGTATATGAAGGAATATATTTTAGACAATCGATATGGTGCATACATGAATTGCATGATGTTTAATATATAGTTATATTTTTGACTTGTAAATTTAGATGAATCTTGAAGAATGAATCATTTCCCATCCCAAGCTTATATATAGTTGTAATCTCTTGGTTCTAAAGGAAGGAGAATTTTTAATATTTAAATTAATAGTAAATTATAATAAGTTCTATTTGACTTGATTTTTATGTAAAAATATTTATTCTTATCTAATTATATAGATTATGTTGGACATACTATCATTCTGGTATCTTAGTTATTTAATTGTAAATGAGTTTATATTTTATAATATAATTATTTACTTTAACCTATAGCTAATTTGAATGCATTTTTCATGTTAATTATAATCCCCCATCATATATTTGTAATAATAATTTGATAGATGTGGGAACTTTTAATTATGCATTTTTAAATTTATTATGTTTTGTTTCCCTTTGACTCCCAATTATGTTTAAGTGTTGGTGTACTACAACATCTTACAACAAACATTGGTATTATGATTTGTTGTCTAATTTTGGTCAAGTGATGGTCCTAAATTTTTTTCATCTTATGTGGTCCACATTCCTCTTTTTTGTCCTAATCTTCCTCTTTTCAAGTTTCTTTAAGAATACTTACTGCTTTAGTTAAAATAATCATCCTTCCATATACTCCAAGTAGATTTAGGTTCATCCATATCCAACCCATTCATGGTAAACAATATGTATCACTCACCATTATTCCACCAAAAAAAAATTATAAAATTTAATACCCTAAAAATCATGTCTTAAAGTGAAATATTTTACTAATATTAAAATTTTAGAGGCAACCTCGTAAAGGTCTATGTGGTGTGCATAAGAGTGATATCAATAGTAACTTAAATTGGTGATAGAAGGAGGGATTGAACCTATACCTCTATTTTCATTGAAAAGAATCACTTAAGTTGCATTTGAAACATCTAAGAGATTAACATGGTATACCTGAGCATTAAATTTATATTACCAACTTTGGAAATCCATAGCAAAGTTAGGTCTAACAAGGGATTTAGGAGAGAATATGAATCCCAATAATTCTCTTTAGGTAGTTAACCGCATATTCCTTTATTCCCAATGTATCAACCACAAGTTATACCTCAAGCCTTGACTTGGATAAGTGTATTTTCTATCAAATTTTATGGATCCATCCTTAATTTACCAAAAAACATGGAGAAGTATATGCCTTTTTTTTCTCCCTTTGGAGGAAGGATGATAGAATAACATTTCAAGGCCTTAAAAACCACTTGGGGAATTATAAATGTAACCCAAAAAAATGTGTCTTGTGGATTATTTCATTTTACCTTACAAGATATAGCCTATGAATAGTTTATAAATATCCTAGAGGGTTCTATTACAACCTAAAACCATTTCCAAGATACCTTTTTAGCATAGTTTGGCTAGGTCATTGGTTCATTTATTTTTTATTAACATTTTTCTAGTATTAAGAAAGAACCCAATGAGCCAATCTGAGCCTCTAATTATATATTTCAAATAGTAATAGTAGGCTTGAAACCACTTACCAAAATGAGGAATCATTAGACCTAGAGATGTATAATAATGCCCTAGACCCCATGACTATAGTTTTTCTCCATAGAGTTACAAATGTGGGTACACTACCCTTAACTTATTATGAATCTATAAAAATAATTAATTTATTGAATCCTTAGTCATATTATTTGGACCCAATTAGTCTTGATCCTATTTTCTAGGATTTAAGTCCAATATTTAATGTAAACTAGAACAGTGTATCCCAAAACTAGACCCAAGTGTACACCTCAGTGCCTTTAACCCACATGATACCCAATCACTACCTTAGTTTCTTGAATACTTTTACACATGATTCAAACTAATAAATATAGATTCATCACTTTGTCCCAATGAATACATATACTACACAAGGTACTAATTCTAATTCCATCAAAATGTAATTAGAATTAATTTTTAGAATGGTGAAAAAGTTGAGCAATGAGTTTTAAAACATGCAAAAAAACACAAGGAAAAAGTTGAGGAAGAACACTAATCATAAATTTACATTCTATATGTATAATAGGCATTTCAATAGGTCTAGAAGAAACCAAGAATAATAAGTGCCATCCAACAAAGGAATAAAGATAAACATCATGGAATAAACCCTTCCTAACTAGTGTTGTGTACATAACACTACACAACATGGTGATTTAGATTTCATATAGTTTCATAAATCCTTCAAAATCTTTCAAATGGAAATTTACAAACAAAACAGTTTTTTTAATTAGGTAGAACCATCCTCATCTACTAGTTTAGGACATAAAAGTACCACCAATGTCTTTCAAACCTATGATTATTATTTTCCATAAGAGGATAATAATATACTATAGGAAAAAACATATAAGGTCCATGTTTTATATTAGTATCATTAGGCAATAAATAATTACAATATCAAAATTAAATAACGTATGAATACTTTAATGCCTCTAAATAATAGTGTGACTACCCCTCCTGATCTAAAGAAAACAACATTACACCTCCCTCAAAGAGATATGAATATTTGGGTAATACATAACCTATTAATAGAGGAGTGTAAAATATTTTTGAAGATATGAATAAAATCAAGGCTAAAATCAACTTACATGAACTTGCCCAAATCACTGATTAGAGAGAATAGTTTCTTAAAGCTCTGACTAGGATAAAATTTGACAAATCAAAATATTCTCATGTAAATGTCATGGTATACAAGGATAAGATATAAGTACCAATATTATTACTAACCATATAAATTTTCATAAATTATATACACAATTATTTAGTTGACTCTAGAGCATTGGCCAATGTGATATCGACAATAATCTACTAAAAGTTGGGTCTAACTCTAGACAAGTCAAAGAGAGTCATCCTTCAATTAGAAAAATATTATATCTCATGTGTGAGTGAATTAACCAATGTATGCATACAAATACCATTTAAACCATACATGAAATACACCATTGGTATATTGTTCATGTACATTTCATAAGCATTCTATCTATTCATGAGTTGAGATTGGTTAAACATAGTAAATGGGTACATGGCCACTTATTTATCACACATGTGGTTATCCTATAGGGGGTTACCTAACTAGATCCAAGTAGATAATGAACCAAACATGAAACACTTGATTATGTATTTTAACACCACTAATTAACAAGTAGACTTCATGTCTTCCCATCCAAGTGTGTATACATTTACTATTGGACAAGAAAATGCATTCTATGAAAAATAATTTGAAGGTCCTTCTCCACTATGGACCCTTCACTTTGATGGAGCTAGATTAAAAAAATGTTATAGGGTTGTAAAAAACCTCATAAATATAATAATTGAACATTACATAGTTACTTATAACTTATAGTTCCCTTGCACAAATAATTGAGCTAAGTATGAAGCTCTAATCCTAGGCCTTTAATTTACATTAAAGTACATTATCAAGTAGCTACATATATTTGGTGACTCTAAATTAGTTTTTAGCCATATCTAAAAAAAATACTACTATAAACTTACTTATCTAAATAAGTAAAAACACAAATCTTAAGACCGATTGATTCCTTTAAACCACTCAACATCAAAGCTATCCCATGAGAGGAGAACTACATAACATATTCATTAGTGGACTCAATGACTAATCTAGCACCAATTCAAAAGTCAAAAATGAAAAAGTATTTATTGGATATGATTCAACACCCTTTTATCCCCTATAACATGGATAACATCCAAATATTTGATAATTATCAATAGATCATGCAATTCTTGAAAAATTGTTAAGATTTTGAAGCCTAGATAATAGAAGAATGAGAGGTGTAGTTGATGTAGAATGAGGACATGGGAGATGATTTTTTTATTAAATAAAAGATAACCTCATACATTTAGGCATGGTCTCTTTATAATTAAATTTTTATTTAAACCATCAAGATCAAAAGCAAAAATATCTCAAAGACACTGAATCTGATATTGTAAAAAAAAATCCTATGAACTAATGAACATTCCCAATTGGTGATTGCAGGTTTAAGTTACATAAGAAGTTAAAATCAAAGGATCAAGGTATTTATTATCAAATATAAATGTATTTACTTAGAAATATAACCCTAAGGTGATAACTCATACAATTCCCTTGAAGTTAGATCATAATCCTTTTAGCCAAAGGAAGAGGCCATTGAATCCAATCCTAAAACCTCTAATAAAAAATTAAGTACAAAGCTATTAGATGCCAATTTTTTTTCCAATTTAAGCACTATATTTTGGAATCCAATATCATATCGGTCAAAAATAATAATAGATAAATTAGACTCTGTGTTAATTTTAGAAACTTAAATAAAACCTTAGATAAAGACAACTACCCTCTACCCTTTTTAGATGAGGTAAGTCAAATGGTGAGTGGGTATTATATGATGTTATTATTTGATTTATTTTTCAAGATATAATTAGTTATTTTTTGAAGTATAAGATAGGACAAATACTACCTTCACTACCAATTGGGTAAATTTCACATATAAAAGGATGTTCATAAACCTAATTAACATGGGAACTACCTTCCAAAGAGTGATGGATTTTTACTTTCAAATATTGGTGGGCAAGTGTATTATCATATAAATGTATGACCTTAATCTATTTTCAAAATAAAAACTTAATGACATATACCATCTTAAAAAATTATTTGATAGATTCAAAAGATATGGGGTCTCTTTAAACCCAAAGAAAAGCATATTTGGGTTATTGAGGTAAAGTTATTAGGTCCTATCATTACCAAGGATATGATCTCCATTGATTTAGAATGACTCCAAGATATCTCCAAGTTAACTCCACCAAACAAAAAGAAAGCACTAATTTTTTTATTGTTTACGTTTATCTTTGTAAAAAAATTATTTTGGGTTTTGCATGGATTGTCAAGCCATTTAATTCTATTCTAAAATAAGATGAAAATATTGAAGAGCAAATTGAGCCCAAAAACTATTTTTAGTATGTCAAGATTGTAATATCCCAAGCTCTAGTCCTAATTAGTCCTAATTTCAATAAATATTTTAAAATTAATTTTTTATCCTCAAAACATATTGCTGTTGTATTACTTACACAAAAGGTGGAATATAGTGAACATAAAATTGCCTTCATGATCCCTAATCTAAAGGATGCATAGTTAAAATACTCCATGATTGATAAAAAAATACTTTTTGATAAAATTTGTCAAGAAATTTAGGAATTATATCTTGAATAACAATACATCTACCATCATCCTAAATCTGGCCATCAAGCTCACACTTGGCCAAAAAAATGTTGGGTGAAATGAGAAGAATGTGGATGGCCATAATTTAAAAGTTTGACCTTGAGATCAGACCAACTATAATGGTGATAGGCTAGGGAATCATCCATCTAATGGCCAAGAGTGATCCACACATCATAATTGAGCATATAAATTAAAATTAGGTAGCTAAGGGTGAATGGTACTCATAGATCATCTAATACCTACTCACAGGTACATGTCTCCTAAAATTTAGGAGAATAAACATGAGCACTTAGGCTCAAATTATCTCATTACATGATAGAAATGGGAGTTATAAACAATAACAACTACAAAAGGCATCTATATAATATGTGTTTAAAAATAAGAGGCTAAGTAAATCTAAGATAACTTACATTAGAAAATTGGCAACAAACATCCTTATGAAAATACTATAACTCATAAGATTCTAAGGATTGGATATTACTGACCCATAATATTTAAGGATGCACATAATCACATTATGTTGTGCCATGATTGCTAGGTGTTTAGAAAGAAAGAATTAAATACTTCCATACCTTTATATATAGTCATTAAAAGATGTTCCTTTGCCTAATGAGGCCTTAATTTTATTAGGGTGATAAACCCAAACTCTTTGGCAAGACACAAGTTTATCATTAAAGCTATTAATTATTGTACCAAGTGGATAGAAGTTATAAATAATAATAATTCCAAAAAAAATGTCATCAATTTTATAGAGTAAAACATATTAATCAAGTTTGTCACACCAATTTCCTTAGTTTATGATAATGGCCTAGCTTTTCAATCCTTAGAATTTATAGAATAGGCCTATGAAAATCAAATCAAAATTAAGTTCTCTTTGAACTACTACCAACAAGGAAGTGTATTTGATGAGTCCACCAATAAGAATTTAAGGGATGCCATTAAGAAATCCATGATAGACATACTAAGAGAATTGAATCTAATATTTGAGTATGCACAATGAATAAATAGAACCAGACATAAGGAATTCCTCAAGGCTTTACCTTTTTTATTGGTGCATAAATAATAACCTAAATTCCCCATTACTCTCAAGATACTAACATACCAATTCCTATAGGAGTACATAGGAGAAGGTGAAAGATTTTAATCTATACTACTTGAGATAGTCCAGTTAGAGGAGGAAAGAATTGTAGAACTACATAGCTTCAATAAATAACATGATATTGTTAAGTGATGGTTTGACAAAAGATCCAAGATCAAGGCTTTCAGGATTTTTGACCTAGTGATTTTATGCGATAAATAACATGAAACTAAGGGATAACATGATAAGTTCACTCTTTTATGCATTAGACCCTATCCAATATCAAAAATAATAGGTATCAATGCCTTTTAGATGTAAGACCTTTAAGGTCATGACCTCACTTTTCCAGTCAATGTATAATTTTTTAAGCATTAATTCATGGATGATCCAATTGGAGACACATTATGGTAAATTATGAGAAAATATTTATGCTAGAGATATATTATATTTCATGATTTCTAGAATAGCGTCCCTATTTTGTGCAGTTTTCCTTCAGTAGATTAGTTTTTATGCTTTCCAGGTTAGTTCTTTAAAATTTTAAAATGAACTCACCAATTTCCTATGCTAAAAATACAAAGATATGCAAAAAATAATGGGATGATGTATAAGGAAATATAATTGATTCTCATAATAGTTCATTCTAAAATTACAAAATTATCTAGGATTGATGTATGTATCATAACTAATTTAAGTTTTTATTGGATTGAACAAGTTTTTTGGGAATTTAGGATTCACTCCAATCTAATCATACAAATTTTAGAAATATTTTTTCATCTCAAAAGGCACACTTCACTATTACATGATAAAAATTGGATGATAAATAATAAACATGTAACTAGAGACACACTAATAGGGACATATTGACTTGAATTAGTTTTTTATTCTTATACATACACGTCATCAATGGTGGTTCCTAATCTTCCTCTATCTATAGATTAAAAAAATACATTAATAGAGGATAGGTGATTCAATTAATCTCTACTAGGTATATAGATGCCTAGATGGTAATATAGAAAGGCTTTGAGTGTGTTGGTTCCTATTTGTACACCTCTCTAATCTAGCCTTGCACACTTGAATAAATGTGGAAACCAATGATGATAAACCTACTAGTATGTCATTATAATTATGGAAGGGTTGGACATCAAGAGTGGACCAAACCAAGAAAATGACTAAGAATCACTACTAAAGGGTAGTGTCAACTCCCTACTACTTTTAGATCTACCTAAACCAAGGTGAAATGACCTAAGGGGTAGTTTTATCACATGGAGAGATTACACAATTTAACCTCCATGGGGATTATTGGCATAAAGAGATACATATATGACCTAGACATAACCAAACTTGCACACTCCACCTGAGAAGGGTTGTCACAAGAAATGCATAAATGCACTAGGTCACATTCAAGATAATAAAGACATATGTGTATATGACTAAAAATTTAATTCTAAAGAAACTTCAAAATATAGGGGTCAAATAAAAGTCCATAATTTTAAACTTTAAATTAAAAAACATAGACACATGTTAAATATGCAATATTTGTGCATATTTTTGCAAATAACACTTATATTAAGAAAAGGGTGTATTGTTTGTAGGGTACGGTAGGGTAGGATAAATTGATAGTTATAAAAAAAGGAGGGTGGTGCAATGAAGGTCTTCAATCAACAGGGATTCTTTCAACATTCATGACATCATTTAGAGTAAAGATGATAAAAATTAAATGCAAGATAATGGAACTAATAGGAGTGATTTACATTGATTGGTACCAATGAAATGCAAATACTCAAATGATCTTAAAACCCTAGAACATACACTGAAACTAGAATCTCAAATACTTTTCCCTCTTAACTCCATAAACCTAAGAATGCCTAACAAGTTATTCAATAGTATATCATAGACTAATGCCAAGAGAGTTTATAATCTATAGCTATGTTCAGAATGATAACCAATAAAAAACATAGGTGCAAATATCTAAACAACATAATTTGCATAAACATGTTGTTGCACTTCATCAATATGAAATAGCATATAACAAAAAACATTTTTATTAACTTTGTGAGAAAATATTACATACATCAACATTTAAAAATGTTTCCATGGGGAAAAGTATGGGGGATTTACTCCATATTGGATAGGGGAGACATATAGATATGCTATCAAAGATTGATAATGGCTATATAGCTATAATCACTTTATCAAGAGAGGCAAAACACACATAGTAATGATCACAAAATGTGGAAGAGACTATACTAAGGAAGACACGAACCAACACAATGGATAACCAACCTCTTGAATAGAATACAAGCCTTCTATTTATACATTTTAATCTTCTCAATTTTATAACTATGGGTTGTGATTTACAAAATTACAAAACAATCCTTCAAGTCTGCTAGATACTTTTAGTTAGAATATACCATTTTACACACCTAAGATCCTCATCTACTTAAAAGAAGAAAATAATTTTTGCAACTGCCTATAAATGATCTTGACTTGCCACCTACATATCTAGAGGGAGAAAATCATTTGAAGAGCCAAATAGATTTTTGTCCTCATGTGCAACTATCTAGAAATGCTCTCTTGTTGATCAATTACATATCATTGAAACTTCCAGACATAAATTTTCTTCTTTGTACACACTAAATAAAACCCATTACCTTGTGATGATTACAATTAGAAATCTCCAACTATGATTAAAAAATAAAAGATCCATGACCATTAATAAAATATACTTTCAAATTGTGGTTAGACGTTCTTCTACTTTAAATCATTATCGCATGCATGAAAGGACCATCAATTTTAGATTTTAAACTAAATATTGCCACATACTAACATTTGGCATACCACATCAGATCCATCTAGTCATTATGGGGCCCAACAGTGACTAAGTTTATTGATTGGATCTAATTTTCACACTCATTACTTCCTCATACAATTTAAACCCTTCGAAAAGTCCACTTTGACTCACATTATTAGATCATCTTTGCTTGAGAAAGAATGAGCCATGGATCTTTCATGATATGTTTGAGTTCTAATTTATGGCACATAGCTACACCATTTGTCATTTTTTCCTCTACTCAAAGGGTCCTTGACTTTTCAACATTGGCTATGCACTATCAAATCTAACTAGGATAAGCCATTACAGTCTATCAGATCATGATCCAAGGGGTAGGGCATGATTAGATATTTCCTATTATTTTCCCTGAGGATGTGCCACTTAGCACCCCCATGGGTTTCCTATGTTCCTTTGACTCTTTATCTTTGAACATGCACCATTAGATCATCTTGCTTTACATCAATGCAGACCATTGGATCTGCCTCTATTTACACTACAACAACTATTTCATGGGGCCTAAAATTGATAATTCCATGAATGTCTTAGAACATTTTAATACCAATGATTACTTATCCTACCTTAAAATTTATTTTCATGTGCCTTTCAAAATATGTCCAAGAGACTATCATGCCTGTGTAATTCAGGAAAGTTTCTTTGGTACTTTACTCATCGAGACTTTGTCTTCATGTGGCATTTTTAAATCAAGTATTTTTGTTCCAAGAAATTTCTTCATAGCAATTTGGTCTTCAAATTTTATGGTTCATAGCATCTTTGTCTTTGGGAGAATTATTTTTGGGATTTCTCCCACAAAAATATCTTTGAATAATTGAGAATTCTTTCAAAAAATTTGCATATTAGGACAATTGTCTCAGACAAAATATTCAAAATAATTTCCTCAAAAGAAATAAGCCCCACATCTTTGGAATAAATCTAACTTTACACTTTCATTGAAGAAATGCAATTCTTTCTTTTTACATGGACAAAATGTTTGCTGGAAATAGGACTTCTACATCATAGTAATTTTGTCAAAAGTACCCTTCAGGGTTTATAAAAGTATCTTTTGAAAGTTTTGTCAAGGGCACTTTCCCTATACAAGACTTCTAATTTTTATGTAGATAAAATACTAGAAGGAATAATCCTTCAAACTTTATCTATGGAAAAATTTCTTGAAGGAATAATACTTCAAACTTTTTAATAAATACTTTAGCCAAAATATATAAGTCCTTACAATTTACCTAAAATAATAGAAATATCCCTTCAAGAGTTTTGTGTGGACAAAATTCCTGAAGAAAATATCCCTTTTGATAATTTACATGAACACTTGTTTTGAAATACTCTGAAGATTTTATACCAAGTACAAACCAAATCAACATAAGGAATTACCCAATGCAAAATGTTCAAAGTAAATACATTAAGACCAAGTTAAATCAACTAACCTATTAATCAAGAAAATTGACCTATGAAGGAAAAATTAAAAACATGGATTTGGGATAAGGACTTAGGAATTTACATTTGATAAAGGCCTAATTGATTTAGTACAATTCTGGGCACTAACACTGGCTCTTACTCAAGGATGCATACTCCCTGTGGGTGTGCAAAGAATGCCATAATGTGAGACTAGGTGATAATACATTGGGCTACAGATTCAAGACTTAATAATTTATCAATAATACTTAATAAAGGCTCAAAAAAACATGTAATACTTTACAAAATATATCAGGAGGATCAGGAAATGAACACATGACAAATCATAAAGGGAAACTATACAAACAAGGCCCAAAGTAGAGGGGAAATACACCAATGCAAAGATTAAAAACAAAAACCTATAAAATATTTACATTGTCCAAACTCGATCATGTAAATGCTTTAGATATTTTCCATTAATTGGTGGATTTATAATTCTACTATCCCTTAATATCTTTAGCTTTTCTAGTAGCTAGGTGGTCAAGATAAAGTAAACCCATCTTTGTACATGCCTGAAGGTATTAATAATAGGTTATAAATAGGATGACACATTAAAGAAAATCCTCTCTTCATTGTCTCAAATTTGGATAAAACCAAGCTAAAAGATCTTCTTACTTTTTTAGTAGATATAAATAAGCTTGTTTATTGGCTACAATTAGCTAAGTATCAAACAATAGTACTTTAGGATCAATAATGGCATTTATGCACTCAAATTACTAATTGAAAAGGGTGTGGAAATTTTCATCTTCTAGGGTATAAAAGATAACCCCATCTTCATTAAATGACATCTTCCAAATAACACCCTTATTATCAACCCCAACATTAAAAACTATTGGTTTATCAATAACTTCCACATTCCCAGCAAAGTCACCCAATTTGACAACCATGTCTAACACTTATTTCAAAGCAAACTTCTAATCTTCAATCACATCATGATTGGGTATCTCATTTTTTTGTCTCATATAATTATCATAAGTAAATTCATATGTTTGGACACACACCTTATTGACTACACTCTAAAACTATTTTGTAGTAGTAACATTCATTATTTCCATGGAGGTATAAAACTTAGATGGGTAGTTCATATAGTTTAACACCATAATCTCATCATCATCAGATGCAGACTTAGGATCATCAACATCTTCATCACTTGGATGAATAGTATCATATGGGGGATGTGGAAGGAAGAACTTATCACACCAAACAATGTCAAAATAAAAATTTACTATATTTACCTTAGCATGCAAGGGATCAAACACTTCCTTTACATCCCCTCTATTTTTACTTTTAACATCATGTGCATACCTATGAGTCAACCCCTTCTCAGCTCTAACCAATTTATGTTGGAAATGTTGTTATTGATGTTAAAGGTGTAGCATTGGTGATAAAGGCCCCATTGCATTTAATGGTGTTTTTAATATTCATATATTGGCTAATATGTGTTAATGTTTATTTAATATTAATGAATATATTGTTGGTTGTATATAAGTCAAAAGAGGGCCCCTGGAGAAGTCAAAGAGTCATAGGGTAAAGGCAAAAGAGGAATGGGATGCATTTTCTTATGAAGAGTCATCTTGAAGAATTCCAAGAGTCACCATGTCAAGACAAAAGAGGGTATGGCACATTTTTTCATGAAGGGACACTTTAGGAATATGAAAAGTCACCAAGATAAAGACAAAATAAGAAAGGATGCATTTGGTTATGAAGGGTCACTATGTGAATTTTCAAATGTAAGGATATGAAGGGTCATGCAAGTTTGGAACCATTCTCCATGTGGATTAAATGGTCACAAAGGATGAATGCCAAAGGCCATTTGGAAATATATAAATAAATTCTTGAGAAGCCCTTTGTAATATGCAAGAGAGTGTATGGATTTGTAATTGTTTTATATAAGAAAAGAGGAGAGAAAAGAAAGAGATATTGTAGATTTATATCATTTGTTAATTAAACAACATTAAGAGATAGTTGTGTTTTATACACAAGAGGGGTTGGTGCTCCTAAGGGTTGGTTCTCACAAAACTTTTCATGGGGTTGGTGCTCACAAAAATTTGTTGTGTTGGTGCTTGGAAAAGGGGTTGGTGCTCCTGCAAGTTGGTGATTTTGAACTTTTTAATTTGAGTTGGTGCTCATTCATATTCTTTATATTATTCTTTGTAGTTTTTCGCACTTTGGTTTTCCATGTAAAAATATACTCTCTCTCTCTCTCTCTCTCTCTCTCTCTCTCTCTCTCTCTCTCTCTCTCTCATCTCTCTCTCTCTCTCTCTCTCTCTCTCTCTCTCTCTCTCTCTCTCTCTCTCTCTCTCTCTCTCATGTGGTGCATGTTATTATTTTATTTTTATTACATATCTTAAATGTGCGATTAAGTGGTTAAATAAAATAAATTATATTAAGTAAAATATATATAATATACTAATTCAACCCCCTGCTTAGTATATTTTGTGCTTAATACTTGGTATCAGAGTAGGTTCATTTTGAAAAAAATTATAGCTTGAAGGTAGATTGGGGAAAGCATGATGGTTGGATCACATGAAGGTTTTTCTACAAATAAGGAACCTTTGTTTGATGGGATAAATTATGCTTTTTGAAGTAAAATGATGAGGAATTATATGATATCCCTTGGAATTGACATTTGGTAGGAAGTGGTGGATGAATATGAAGAGCCACAAACACTTGTAACTACTCTGATAGAAAATAAGGAAAGTGAAAATAATGTTAAATATTTAAATGCTATTTTATGTAGTTTATGTGAATCAAAATTTGTTAAAGTTATGCAATCTAAATATGATCACGAAACATGGGTATAGCTTGAGAATATCTACAAATGTGATGGAAGGGTTTAACAATCTAAGCTTCAAACATTCAAAAGATAGTTTGAGAGTTTGAAGATGGAATAAGAAGAAAATATAGCAAGTTACATTTTTTCGATTGATTAAATAGTTAATCAGATTCAAGGTCTTAGAGAAAAGTTAGAAGAATCAATCATGGTACAAAAAGTTTTGAGATCTCTACCATTGAGATATGATAAAAATTTTTTGGAAATTGAAGAGATGAATAATTTAGCCAAGCTAAAGATGGATGAGATACATGGTATTCTTATAGCATATGAGATGTGGACCGAACAAGAGAAACCCTCAAAGAGAGAAGCTACTTTCAAGACATCAAAGAAAGAGAAGGCTACGATTCAGGAATTAAGTGATAGTTCTAGTGATAATGAAGATGATATCAGAACTTTATTCATTTGTAAGATAAAAAAGGGCATAGGTAAATATCAAGGGAAATTACCTTTTAAATTTTTTAAATATGGAAATAAGTGCCTATATAAAGTTAATGGTGACAATGAATAAGGAAAGTCTACATAAAATAAGAAGTTTAAAGGAAAATTCAAGAAGGGATTTAAGAAGAAGATTTTATATTCTAAATATCCTAGCTCAGCTGAAGATAATGGAGTCAATGATTCAGAAAAAGAAGAGATTATATTCATGGCCATACATGAATATGCCTCCACAAGAAAAAGTACAAATGATCAAGAAGAATAATAGGATGAAGCTAAAGTGAATCTAGAAGGAGAACTCATTTGTTCCTTAAAATAATTAAAATCTCTTGAGAAGAAGAATCAAAGATTGAAGATATAGATTGATAAAAATGAAAAGGAGTCAAAGGAAACAATTGAAGATCTACAAACCCACTTTTAAGAAGCCAAGAAGAATGAAAATGATCTAACGACACATTTGCAAAAAGTCAGTGAAGAATGTGAAAGGTATGTTATTGAAATTTCTTCTTTAAAATCAGATCTTGAGAAAGCAAATAAAGCAATCAATGATAGAGTAACCAATGATTCAAAATTTGAGAATAAAATTAATATGTTGAATAATATATTATAAAGTCAAAGATCAATGTTAGATAAGACGTGTATCAGATTTGAAAAAGAGAAAGAGGGGGCCACTACTTTCATAGACAAGGTTAAGATAGAAAAAGGAAAGAGTTATGATAAAGCTCTTACAAAAGAGGAAATAAAAAAGGAAGAAGATAAGAATACAAAGGACATCTCAAATATAGAAGGATGGAAAGAACAGAGCTACAAAAGGTAATCAAGTCATATGTTGGTACAGATAGCTTTGGATGTAAGAAATGAAGAAAAGGCATAGTTCATTGATAGTGTATGTTTGAGGCACATGAAAAGAGACAAGATAAAGTTCATAACCTTGAATAAAATCAATGGTGGCATAGTGAAATTCAGAGATAATACCACTACCAAAATTGCTAGAAAAGGTACACTAAGTTTGGATAATGGTAGAACTAAAACTAAAAATGTTTTGTATGTAGAAGGTCTTCAGCATAATATTTTGAGTGTAAGTCAAATGTATGATCAAGGGCACACACTAAATTTTTATGTATAGGATTGTGAAATTAAAAGAAAAGATTCAAATGTGTTGGTTGTAGATGCTGAAAGAACATGCAATAATTTGTATATGTTATCAGACATCAAAGGTCAAAGATGTTGCTTGAGTTAGATTGAATAATGTTAGCTATGGCACAAGAGAATGGGACACATAAATTTTTACAATCTTGTCAACATCAGTAAGAAACAAGTAGTCAAAAATCATCTAAATATTACAAAGCCATCCAACATGCTTTGTGAACCTTGTTAACATGGGAAGCAGGCCAGAAGGTGGTTCAAAACAAAAGAGTACTCAACCACTCAGATGTTAGAGCTTGTTCACACCAATTTGTGTAGACCTATGAGAACTCAAAGTACTCAAGGTGATAAATATTTCATGTTGATTATTGATGATTTTTCACGTATGACTTGGGTAATGTTTTTAAAGAAAAAATCAAAAGTTTTTAGACATTTCAAAGCATTCAAGCATTAGTTAAGAATGAAACTAGTTTGAAGATTAAGTGCCTAAGAGTAGATTAAGGAGGATAATTCATATTAGATCAATTTATTGAGTATTTTGAATATCATGGAATAAATAGATTTATTCAATAGCTATAACTCCACAACAAAATGGAGTAGCTAAACAGAGAAATAGGATAGTTCAAGAGATGATGATGACAATGCTAAATGAATCCAAGATACCATATAAATATTGGAGAGAGGTAGTTGGTATAAAAATGCATATTTAGAATAGATAATTATTGAGAATTAACAGTGACAAGACTCCTTATGATTTATGGAAAGATAAACCATCTACAGTTGATTATTTTAGAGTTTTTGGTAGCAGATGCTTCATAAAGAGAACTGATGAAAAATTGGGAAAGTTTGAATCTAGAGTAGATGAAGGTATAATTTTTGGTTATTATTTCAAAATTAAATCTTATAAATGTTATAAAAAATAACCAATAAAATAGTTGAAAGTGCAAGTGTCAAGATAGAAGAAGATGGATCACAAAGAATCAGTGATCCAATAGACATTCTTGAAATCATTGAAGAGGAAGATTTTGAAGAATCAGATGAAGATGAGAAGAAGGAGAAAAAAGACACCAAAACCCAATGCAAATATGTCTAGAGAAATCATAATGAAAGTAACATCATCAAGGACATAAATGAAGGAATTTGCACCAAAATAATGATGGTAAGTGAATCTGAGCAAGCTAATTTATCTTTGTTATCCAAAATTTAACCTAGAACTTTTTTAGAAGCTAGACATGATAAGCATTGGGTTAAGGAAATAAATGAAGAATTAAATTAGATAGAAAAGAATGATAATTGGGAATTATTAGATAGACCAAAAGATCACAATGTGATAGAAAATAGAATGGGTTTATAGAAATAATTTGAATGAAAATGGAGAAGTGACCAAGAATAAAGCAAGATTAGTATGTAAAGGATACAATCAGATAGAGGGAATAGATTTTGATGAAACTTTCACACTAATGGCAAGGCAAGAGGCTATTAGAATGTTTCTTTTATATGTAATTTTTAAAATTTTCAAAGTGTTTCAGATGGATGTCAAATTTGCCTTCCTAAATGGGAATATAGAAGAAGAGGTCTACATTGAGTAGTCTAACTAATTTATTCCCTCAAATACTAATAGCCATGTATGTAGATTGAAGAAAGCACTGTATGGATTGAAACAAGTTCATAGATCTTGGTATGCAAGACTTGATAAGTACTTGTAGGATCAAGGTTTTAAGAGAGGATTTGTTGATAGTAATCTCCATATCAAAATAGAAGGTGAGCATCAATTAATTATTGTGGTATATATTGATGAAATTATTTTTGAAGGAAACATTGAAAGATGACAAAAGAATTTTTTGATAATATGTAAAAGGAATTTGAGATGTTTATGCTTGGAGAATTGTCATTTTTATTAAGATTGCAAATATTTCAATTAGATAAAGGAATTTTCATATCTCAAAGTAACTATGCCAAGGAAATGTTGAAAAAATTTGGTTTTGAGGATTGTACACTAGTTGGCACACAAATGAGTACATGAAATAAGGTGAGCAAGGATGAATATTCACTTATTGTAGATCAATATTTATATATGTATGTGTGTGTGTGTGTGTGTGTGTGTGTGTGTGTGTGTGTGTGTGTGTGTGTGTGTGTGTGTGTGTGTGTGTGTGATTGGTAGTCTTTTATATTTGACAGCATCAAGGCCAAACATCATGCATGTAGTATGGTTATAAGATATCAATCAACTCTAAAAGATAGTCATGTTCAGTTGGTGAAGAGAATATTTAGATATGTCAAAGGGAAATTGGATTATGGATTGTGGTATCCCATAAGCAAAGATTTCACTTTTGTTGCTAATACAAATTTAAATTGGGTAGGTTGCTTGTATGACAAAAAAAGTAAAAGTGGAGGAGCTTTCTTCCTTGATGATAGATTAGTATCATGGCTAAGCAAAAAGAAAAATTTAGTATCACTTTATATAGCTAAATTAGAATATATTGTAGTAGTATTGTGTTTTACTCAAGTGATTTGGATGAAGCAAACATTGGAAGATAACAAGGTAAAATATGATGAACCTATTTCTATTTTTTGTTACAACACAAGTGATATTAATATTTTGAATAATCTAGTGATGCATTCAAGAACAAAACATATTCCCATCAGATATCACTTCTTGAGAGAGTAGGTTGTATATCAATAAGTTGAGATGGAATATATCAGTACTATAGAGTAGATTGTAGATATTTTCATAAAGGCACTACCAAAAAACACATTTGAGTATTTATGGGAGAAGTTGGTAATAATTTATTTTACTTCCTACTATTGAGGATCAACATTAATTAAGGGGGAGCTAAGTGTTAGCTCTAGCATAGGCCCTTTTCCATTAATTTCAAAGGGGAACAAGAATAGAAATAGGTATAGGTACACAAAAATAGGTGTAGAAATTGGTATAGGGAACAAGTACATGCTACTATAATAAGGGGGAGTTACTGTATGGTTTTTAGATTGTAGTATGAGTCACCTTTAAAGAATGAATTCAATCCTTTTAGCTTTGTAAGCAAGAAAACTCTCAAGGCTAAAGATATTGAAGATAGGCACTGATCTTTCTTTGAAACTAGATGATTTTTTGGAGTCGCCACTAGAATAAAATTTCTAGAATATAACCATTTACAAACTTGAAATGATACATATTGAAACCATATATTGATAAAGTTATATGTATGTATTAAAATATAATTAACTTTTCATATTCATGTTCAAATAGTGAAAACCACCTTAAAACATGACAAATTTCTATTTCTTTGTAACAAATAATAGATATCAAATGTCAAAAGTTCCTGGCACATCCCTAGTGGAGTATTACATCATTTCTAACCAAAATAGGTCCACTATGGCAAATAAAAATCAAAGAAACTTCAAACTATAAATACTTATAACTCTAAATCTCTGTAGGAGTCCCCGATAACACAAGTGACTAGGACTTTGACTTATTCCTAGGTAACAATGCCAATTGAGCATTGGTTTCAAGTTGTATACCTCTCTAATGTAGCCTTTCACACATGAAGAAATGTGGCAAATAATTATGAGAAACATCCTAGTATGGTGTTACATCTAGGGAAGAGTTGGACATCAAGAATGGACTAGACTAAGAAAATGATTGAGAAGCATTGACAAAAGGTATGGTCAACTCCCTACTAATTCTAGATCTATCTGAACCAAAGTGATAGGACCTAAGGGGTATCTTGATCACATGGAGGATATTATTCAATTCAACATCCATGGGGATTATTGGCACAAATAGATACATATGTGACTTGGACATAACCAAACTTGCTCACTCCACCTGGGAAGGGTTGTCATAAGGAATGCATAAATATACTAGGTCACATTCAAGCTATTGAAGATAGATATGTATATGAATGCAAAATTCATTTTGAAGAATCTTCAAACTATAGGATTTGAAAACAATATTTTAATTCTAAACTTTAAAACAAAAAACATAGACACATGGTAATTATGTAATATTTGTGCATCTTCTAGCAAATAACACTTATAGTAATCAAAGGGTATATTATTTGTAGGGTAGGATAGGCTAGGATAAATTGATAGTTATAAAAAAGAGGAGGGTGGTACAATGGAGGTATTTAATCATTAGGGATTTTTTCAACAATCATGACATCATTTATGACAAAGATTTAAAAAACTTAAATGTAAGCTAATTGAACTACCAAGAGTGATTTGCACTTATTGATTCCAATATAATGCAAATACTCAAATGATCCTAAAACCTTAGAACATACACTAAAACTAGAATCTCAAATATGTTTCCCTCTCAACTCCATAAACCTATGGTACCCTAAAAATTTATTCAACAATATATCACAAACTAATGTTGAGAGGGTTTATAATATAGATTTGAGCTCAGAATGATAACCAATAAAGAACACAAGCCCAAATATCCAATCAATGTAATTTGCAAAAACACATTGCTACACTTCATAAATAAGAAATAACATATAACTACAAACATTTTCATTAACTTTACAAGAAAATATTACATACATCAACATTTCAAAATGTTGCCATGGGGACAAACATGGTAGATTTGATGCATGTTAGATAGGAGAGACATATAGAGATGATAATAGTGCTTGATAATGGCTATAAAGCTACAACCACCTTATAAAGAAAGGGAAAACACACATAATAATGATACCAAAATGTGGAAGAGATTATATTAAGGAAGACACATACCAACGCCATGATGAACATAATGACCAACCAACCTATCAAATAGAAGACAAGCCTTCTATTTATACATTTTTACCATTCTCAATTTTGGAGCTATGGGTTAAAATTTATAAAATTATATAATAAGCCTTCAAGTCCACCAAGATACTTATAGCTAAAATATGACCTTTTCCATGCTTGAGATACTCATCCACTAGTAAGAAATGAATCATTATTACAACTTCCTGGAGATGCTCTTGACCACTCACCTATCTAGTTGGAGGGAGAAAATTGTTTGAAGAGCTAAACAAATTTTCTTCCTCATGTACAACTATCTAGAAATTCTTTCTTATTGATTGATTTAAAAGCATGTGAACTTATAGAAATAAATTATCTTATTTTTGCATGCCAAGGTAATCGCATTACCTTGTGATGATTACAATTAGAAAGCTCCAGCTGTGATGAAAATAGAAAAGATCCATGACTGTTAAAAAAATATGCTCTAGAATGGTAGTTAGACATTCTTCCACATTTAATCATTACCAAATCCATAAAATAACCATCAATTTTAGATTTTAAATGAAATTGTACCACATAATGGCATTTATCACACTACATCAAATATAATTGGGCATTCATGGGGCCTAATAGTGACTAATTCAATTGATTGGATCCAATCTAGACACTCTCCACTTTCTTATGAAATATGATCCCTTTGAAAATTCCACCTTAGATCACATCAATAGATTGCCCTTACTCAAGTAAATGTGAGAAGTGGATCTTGTGTGAGATGATCTGATTCTAATTTTTGGCATGTAGCTATGCCATTT
This sequence comes from Torreya grandis, assembly GCA_037957365.1. Lineage (NCBI taxonomy): Eukaryota > Viridiplantae > Streptophyta > Pinopsida > Cupressales > Taxaceae > Torreya > Torreya grandis. Next base: position 1,086,330 of record JARHVA010003919.1, read on the forward strand.
ATCATTTTAGCATTTTCTCATATGGTCCTTGACTTTTCAACATTGGCGATGCACCATCAGATCTAGCTGGGACAAGAAAATGTGATATATCAAATCATGATCTAAAGGGTGGGTCATGATTGGATATTTCTTATTCTTAGTCCTGAGGATGTGCCACTTGGTGATCTCACTCACTTCTTGTGTTCTGTTGAATCTTTAGCATTAATCAAACACTGTCACATCATCTTACTTCACATCAATGTGCACCATTGGATCTACCTTCATTTGAACTCAAATAACTATTTCATGGGGCCTTAAATTGATGATCACATGAATGTATTGGAACATTTGAATCCCAATGATTACTTTCCATGCCTTAAAATTAATGTTCATGTGCCTATCAAATGACATCTATGAGACCATCACACTTATGTAATTTAGGAAAGTTTCTTTGGGACTTTACCTATTGATACTTTGTCTTCATATGGCCTTTTTATATTAGGAATTTTTTTTCTAGGTAATTTATCCATAGCAATTTGGTCTTTGAATTTTGTGGTCCACAACATCCTAGTCTTTGGGATAATTATTTTGGGAATTTCTCCCACAATAATATCTCTAAAGCATTGAACATTCTTTTAGACCTTTTTCATATTAGGATAATTGTCTTGAAAAAAATGTCTAAAACAATTTACCCAAAAGAAATAATCCCCACATCTTTCAAATAAATATAACTTTACAATTTCCTTGAAGAAATGCAATTCCTTTAGACTTTTTGCATGGGAAAAATGTCTAATGTAAATAGGACTTCTACTCTACATAATTTTTATCAAGGGCACTTTCCATACAAAATTTCCCTTCAGCCTTTTTGAATGGCCCTTTAGATATTTTTAAAGTGCCATTTAGACTTATTGAATGTGTCCTTCAAAAAAATTCAAGGGAAAATGCCCAAAATAAATGACCCTTCAAAGATTTTGCAAAAGAAAAATGAACCTTTAGGATTTTTGTGTGAACAAAATACTTGAAGGAATTATCCCTTCAAGCTTTTTGTGTAGATAAAATTATTGAAGGAATAATCCTTCAAAAAATTTATGTGGATAAAATTCTCAAAGGTATTATCTCTTAGGGTATTTTAAGTAGAAAAAATGCTCGAAAGAATTATACTTCAAAGTTTTTGTGTAGATAAAATGTCCAAAGGAATAATCATTCAAAATTATTTTCAAACACTCTAGCTGAAATGAATAATTCCTTAAAATTTACCTAAAACAATGGAAATAGCCCTTCAAGATTTTTATGCAAACAAATTACCCACAAAAAATATGCATTTGGAAAATTTGTGTGAACATTTTTTTTGAAAGACTTTAAGGACTTTGTACCAAGTATAGACTAGATTAACATAAGGAAATACCCAATGAAAAATGCCGAAAGGAAATACACTAAGTAAAGACCAAGTTAAGTCACCTAACTGATTAATCAAGAAACTTAACCTTTGAAGGAACATTTGAAAACATGAATATGGGCTAAGGACTTGGGTATTTACATTTGACAAGGGCCTAATTTATTTAGTGCAATTTTGGGCATTAACAAATTAGAATCAGATGTATCTCTATTAGTGATATGTATGCTCAGATGTCATTAGAGTAATTCCCAAGCTTCCCTTATTATTTGTTTACAAAATTTGATGCTCAAAATTAAACCTAAAGTGTTTATCTAGGACTTGGTCAAAACTATGAAAACAAGAGGGAGTTAATTTCATAAGAATCACACACTTGGATTTAAGGAATGAAAGGTTTAGTATGTTTCAAGAGGAATTAGGTTTCTATTTCAAGGTCTAATCTATTTAATCTAGTCTATAAGATTTAATGTTTTCTTATGATACATTATTAAAATTATGAGTTGTAAAAATAATCAAGAGTATTTTCTCCTATAAATCTCCATTTATTATGTCCTGTCACACACACCCCATTTTAAAATTTTCAAATAGGAACCCAATATTTATTGAACATGCTCTTAAGGCCTTTTGAGACATAAGTATCTGATACAAAAGTTTGAGGAAGCTTGAATGCAAACAAGATTTTATAACACTTGATAAAAAAATTTGGTTGTTTCAGGTTTGAGCTATTTTCTTAAACACAATCTATAAGTTTTTTTGTTTTTTGTAAGGTAATCTTAGGACTAAAAAGATTAAATCTATGGCTAATCTACATTACATACTTTAGTATTTGCCTCTGGTTTCCTTTATATGCTTACCTATATTTACTTATGATTTCTAGTGTTAATAAAGATGACATTTTTGTATTTAGTGGGTATTTGTCATTTTATGTCTTAAATACAATTCTTCATAGTTATGAGTTTCCAAAACAATCTCAGATACCATCCTTGACACATGGTAACATTTTACTCACCTGAACATCAAGATAAAATTAACAATTCATTACCCTTATAACCTAAATTTGACATCATTATAAACATATTTAAAAAAATACCTCAAGAAGGTGGAACAAAAATATCCTTCCACTTTTCATCATCCCACTAGACCTATAACCCAATGGCCCATGTATAATGTATGAAGCTCAATTCCTCAATGTAATAATGATATTCTACCACTTGTCATCATCCTACTAGCCAACTAACCTAATAACACTATGAATAATGTATGAATATCAAATCCTTAGAAAATTAGGGAGATCTTACCACTTGTCATCATCCTTCTATCCCAATGACCTAACAACACCATGCACAATATATAAATATCAACTCATTAGTGAAACTATGAGATATTTGTAGCTTTCATTATCCCACTATCTTGGTTATTTGACATCTTCATGAATAATGTATGAAACTCAAATCCTTAGTGGAGAAATGAGATCATGCCACTTGTCATCATTTTGGTATCGTGATGTATCAATGATAAAATCAACCAAATTAATTTAAAAATATATCTTGGGTAATCAAAGTAACATAATCCATCCATGTTTATTCATCTTGCCAACCCATGACCTAAAGGAGTAAAGTACAAGAACAATACACCTATACCACCTATATAACAATGATAGATAGACATGTGTCTTTCGTAGATACATAATTAAATAATAAGCACACCAAGATGAAATTATAAAGATTGAAAAAGAGACATCATATTACAATGACTAAGCATTTGGTAACTCGTCAAAAGGTTCACATGGGATTATAATGTCAAGGAATTCAGTTTTATGAAATTAAAATGAAAGAGTAATGGGACAAACCCATTTCTACACTTAATGTGAATGAACTAAAAAATTAATGCATTTAAGTCTCGTATTTAGTGAAACTAAAGTAATGTATTTTGAATTTTCACTTTCAAACTAGTTACATTTACACTTAGTTATCCAGATCATTAAGAACTCAAATCCCAAGTGCATATTTTAAAACCATAATTCCATTAATACCAAAAATTTGTGAATCTTTTCATAGAGTTATAATTTTAAAATAGAGCCAATCGCCTCTTCATATTTCATCCCAATTCCCTCTATGTACTCCATTATATGTTCACATGAATTCATAGATATGGTAATTGATTTGATGAAATTGAATCATGAATTCAAACACTTTTAAAATATTTGGGATATTAAAATATTTGGGATAATTTTAAATCATTCAAACATTATAAAGTAGAGGGTAAACTTCCCCTCTTCACATAGATATACATTGATAACTTGCTAGTAATTAAGGTAGTTGGTCTCCACAATGTAGTGAGAAAACTAGAGGTAATGCCTTACATAAATTTATTATATGATTTATCCTTTAATGGTAAATTTACCAAGAAGATATTTTAGTTTAAATTACTAAAAATTCTAATAGCATACATTAGTGGTAATGCCTACAAAAAATAATATTGGCTTGCCTTTCTAGACATGACATATAGATAAAAAATGGTGAATACATGGATTCATAGAAATAAGATCATCAAAAAGTTACAATAATGGGTTGGAAACCCAAAAAAAATCATAGTAAAAGGACATTAATATGTTATTTACACCATCACTTTCAAGCTAGAGGTTAAAATCACCATGGCCCTTATAAATAGGATATTTAGTCTCCTAATTATTGTTCAAATCAATGAGGTATGAATCCCATTGTTATATAAATTATAACCTATATAAAAATTATATACCTAAGATAAATTATCATCTCTAATCTAATTTTGAATCTCACCAATCCAATGAGTTCCCAAAATTGGAATTTTTATGTGATATCCTATGTGGTGGATGTAATAATTGTAGCTTTACATGCATCTCATGATCATCCCTATAAATCATCCACTAGCTACCCTCATTATATGGTGTGTGATAAATTAAATATTATTCATATTCACAAATTTAATAAGAATATAAAGAGGTTAATTAAGACCTTTTATCCCATAGTGTATCAATCCATCTATGGGAAGAATATGCCCATGATTTTAGATCATATAAAGAATAATATCATAAATATAAGTGACTATTGGATATATCCTAAGCATATTGTATTCAAGATTGAGGGTATAAATGCATACACCTTACTCCTCCCAAGGATTATGATAGATAAGGTGTTCAATAAATAAATTTCTACCTAATTAGTTAATAGTGTTGGCATTGATCTAGAGAAGGAAAATTAAGGAGTACTCCATCTAACCCCCCTCAACATTGGTTGAATGCAATATGAAAGATGGGAGAACCTATCAATTATCAAGAAAATTAGGACTCATAATGAGTTAAAATAGGTACCTTTAAGGTATTGGTATCCAAGAGAGAATGTCAGAAGACACCTCAAGAAATATGAGAAAAAGATGAGAATTAATTATGGACATCAATTGTATAAACATGATAACATATTCATCAAAGCTAAAGATGAATTTGAGGTGGCCACCAAGATATGAAAATATAGTATGTCTATTATAATAGTGAAAAATATCTAATATGATCCCACCATTACCAAAGATGATGGAAAGAAGATGGAAAAGAAACAATGGATTTTCAAACCTATCCATGGACCTCTTCATCATGTAGAATGGAAACATAAAAAGAAGCTACCCCATATTGTGTTACTCATAATGAATAAATAGTTAGAATTAATTTTACCCATCAAGCATATATATCTGATGTGATTTCTCCATAACATATATTTGAGGAATAAAGTCCTACAAGACCTAGTGAACCAACCAATGTATTATCTATGTTTCCCCTACCTAAACTAACTATTGTACAATAGGCACTTATTCCTAATTTATTGTCTTAGTTTCCTTTTATTTACTCTCCTTTGATTCCCTTAATGCTAAAAACACATTCTAGTGGGTATTTTGATTCATCATCCATAATTCCCCTAGTTGTGACAACTTTGGTCACTCCATGACCACCTATCATTCCATCAGTAATGTCTACCATTCCCATTCTAGAATCATGATTTAACAATTTTGGGAATATTGGAGTTTTATTCCTAATTTAATTAAGGGTCTAGAATAAATTTAGAAAATAATATTAAAATAACTATATTACTAATTTGTATAACTAATGTGCCTTTTAAACCTTTTTAAAAATAATAATAGATAAGGAGAAATGCAACTCAGCTTGAAATTAGAATGAGACATATGAGATAGATGCCAGAACTAGTTATGTAGGACTAAGATAGTGTCATGAACTTATATATATCTTTCATTCACTGAAAGGATAGGATTTCCAAAAATCAAACACTTCAGGGTCTAGTTCTATAGTCTAGGTCCTACCACTATTATCCAAACTAGTTATAGAGATCTGAGTTTTGTCCATTGTCCCTATGTGAGTTTGTATATGAAATTTTGAATCATGAATGTAGAGGAAGATCCTTATAGATATGATTTAATCTCAAACCCTAGACCTTCTTTGTGCTTGAATAAAACTTAAGAAAGAATGGGGGTTAGTGTGTGTAAGATGTGATAAACATGTATCCACACCCATTGTATGGGCACGCTACCTACATACCAATACTCTAAAGAGGGATCCAACCATATGTAGTTATCCCACTTTATGTTCTTTGTGTAATAGTGTTATGTGGATGTAGAAATGCTAAATTGAGAGTGTTTGAGGTGACTAGGGACTGGTGTGAGGGATTTAATATGTTGGTAACTATATTGGATGTTTGTATGTAGAGAATAGGGAAATTTACCTTAGTGATTTTGCTTGTTTTTGTAAATTTTTTGAACCCATTCTAAATGAAATTTGAATGGGATTTTATATAGATATAATGGTCATGGGTTTAATGTATTCATGCTAGGATGACATAATGAAGAATAGGAATCAAAATGAAATGGTCATTTAGGCTTAAAATGTGATTGGATAGGAGTGCTAAAAATATGACACCCTAGGGTTTAGTGTTATAGTTTACCCCATGTGCTCTTATCCTAAAGGATTCATACCTAAGGGAATGGAATTAGCATAGGAAATGTAGCCTAACTGAGCTAGAATTAGTTCTCATAATTCTATGGATGATTAGTTATAAGGAAAATTTTGTTTAGAAGGATTATGAGATAATGTAAGAGGGTATTATGGATTGGGTGTCACAAGCCACACTCAAGTTACCAATTTGAAAATTTTATATGACTACATTTTCACCCCCTTTATTATAATGATACAAATAATCAAAATACTAGGATAAAGGAAAGTAGAAAGTGTACCTAAACTTACTTGCGAGGGTGAATCCCATGAAGTTGCTTGATGTTGAGTGTACATAGTGAGAACACATTATGAAATGTAATTCTACAAGCTAAAGAAAAGAATAAATTATTTCTTAATAGATACACTATATCTAAAATGAGAACATAAAAAATCTAGGTAAGATAGAGAAAGAGAGAGGAAGAGAAAGGAATGAATACACCTCACTATGTATGTGGACCAATACAAAACCTATTGTGATAGTGAGTGATGCTGAGAGATGTTGGGTATGTGTGATACTAAGATTAATATTGTGAACAAAGTTGAGTGCTCAATTCCCTAAGAGTGGCACAAGAATGTAAACACTAGCCCTTTAGCTCCCTAATAACCTATTAAGTGAATTTATGTAATCATGCATGTGTTAATTGATGTTTAGACTATGTTTCTAATCCTATAAATATGTGGCTCAAGAATACAAAGGCTATCTAGTCCTTTGGATCCATGATTTCTCACTAAGTGAAGCTATAAACTAATACTAGTACGAATGTGTATCATATGAGATGTATCTTGACCAATGAATGCTCTATAATCTAACAATGTGATGTGGATAGATAAATGTGTTCTAGAAACTAGGCCAATCTTATCCATTCTGGAAGGAGGAGATTAGGCTTGTATGAAAGCCACTCCAAAATTGAAAACTAGGCTTATGTGGAAGCCACTCATGAATGTGGAGGTTAAGCTTGTATGAAAGCCACTTTGAAATGATGCCAACCACCTATAGCTATAATAAGGCACATAACTACTAAGAATTATTAGGTAATATAATGAAATAAAAAAGAAAAGAAGTCAAATGTGCAATCCACATTGCCCTCAATCACTGGTGTCTATAACATGGATTTTGATCTAAAAGTTATACCAACTACCCAATCTAAAACTAGAAGTGAGAGTGATAATACCATGAATGATGACCCCTATATCTATATTTTCTAAGATAAATTGTACTAAAACTATTGAATCTAAATTAACATGTATGTGACAAAACTATAGCTGAGCTTACCTTTTTACCTATTTCGAAAAAATCTAGGTTTTTTGTTATTTGGATAGGAGTACCAAAAATAATACACCCTATTATTTAGCACTAGTGTCCATGTGTGATGCTTTTGTCCTTTGCTAAATCTGATAATTGTTATATAATCATCATTGTTTTTTTGGTTTTTTCTACCTAGTTTGACCTTTGATTGTTATTCAAAGTTCTCTAAAAACTATTTTTTTGACTGGTAGGAGCTCTGATCTCTATTATATAACCCTTATTTGTTTTCCCTATTATAAGGGTAGGAATGAAGACCTTACAATGACTTACCTCAAAGGAAAGAGCCTTACAAGAGTGATATGTTATGAAATAAATGATATAGCAATGATAATTGAAATGATGTCTCAAGATATAGCATAGTTTGTATTGTGGATTGTTAAATTAATAGTGGTATACCTAGATAGATATAACAATGTATTAAACATGTTAAATATAGTGAACTAGAATTGGATGTCTGGTTAGTTGTTAGTTTTCTAAGAGGGATGGGGCATGATGTACATCATGTCATCGAAGAAATTAAGATAATAAATGATGTGTATCATGGTATTGTAAATAGTTGAGAAGCAATCAAGCGCACAAGGAAATAAGCAATAAGCATACAATAGTGACCAAGGGGATAATAAAATGATGGGCATGGTAACATGCCACTCAAAATGGAAATCAAGAATATAAGGCATGTTCAAATACCCAAATACACATATGATTTAAAAAAAAGCAAGGTTGGCATGAGGGCCATAAACACATAAAAGAGTACAAGCAAAGGACATTGGAAAATGTCCTAAGGTACACATAAGAGATAAACTAAGAACTAATAAATTTAATAATATCTAACTATGAAAAGAAATAAAATAAGTCATGTAAATGATGGAAATACAATCACATCTATCTAATCAAAGTAATAATTTAAATTATGCATGCAAGACATGTAGTACAAGACTAGGTAGATGCTAAGAAATACACAAGTGTTATATACTAGTGAGTGTCAACAGAATGATCTATATAATATAGTAAGTAATGTACATCATCATGATAACTAGAGTTTGCAGTGTAGGAATGACATAACCCAGATCATGTAGTCATGTAGAAGATGCCCATAGGTGGTAGATATATTGATGTATGTCTCTAACATAAAAGTAGGATGCCCACTCAATGGGTAGAGTGAAGAAATCATTGATCTAGATGTCACTACACACACTCAAAGAAGATCAAGTGAAGCATGGTAATGTAGATAAATTGATAAAAAATAACATAAAAAAAAATGTAAGTCTAGAATGGTAGTATAAATATAAATCATGGATGATTCATATAATTGAAAAGTTTTTGAAATTTTGAATGTTTTTGTATTTTAGAATATTTGACTAATTTTGTATTTTAGAATATTTGAATGTTTTTATATTTTGAAATATTTAAATGTTTTTGGTATTTATAGTATATTTGAATGTTTTTGGTATTTTTTGTATAAGCTATGTAAAATAAATCATGAGGACACTATGTATAAGCAATACTGAAAAACTATGTACAAGAAAAAAGAACTATGTACAAGTAATTGAAAGGAAACTATATAAAAGTAATTTTGAAAAAAATTGTATAATACAATGTGTTAAATGAAATAATAGACATTGAATATATGTAGATGCATAATATTCATTGCATTTTTGAGTTTATTTCTTTCAAGTGAGGTTAGATTATACGCTTTAGGGCTAAGCTTTTTGGTAATAATGTATGGACCTAGCAAATTTAGTTTGAATTTTACTTTGATTTATTCTTTCGAATTGACATTCTAAAGACTTTATTTGAGAATAAGATCATTAACTTCAAATTATCTAGTGTGAAATCATTTATTTTAGGATAATTATATACATTTTTAGTAGATTCTGAGATGTTTTATTGTTTGAATGCATGTATGGTCTAACTACTCAAGCTTGTGTAGATGCTTTCCATGATACTAGTCATCAATGAGAAGACCTTTAATGGATACATGAAGAGATGAGATTTCTAATTCCAATGGTAAAAATGCTTCTATGCCATAAACAAGTGAATAATAAGTATCTCCTATGGGTGTACAAATACTTTTGTGATAGGCCCATAATGCAAAGACTAGTTGATTATGCCAATCATCTCTAAATTTGGTCACTATTTTTCTCAAAATATTATTGATGGTTTTATTGGTAGCCTTTGCTTGAACATTTCCTTATGGGTAGTATGGAGTGGAGAACATGTGTTTAATCTTATATTTTTCTCAAAATTTATTGACATTTTTTTTCTTGAATGATGTTCCATTATAAAAAATAATAGATATAGGTAGGTTGACACATGAAATAATGTGAGTCATGAGGAAGCTAAAAATGTCCTCCCCTATGGTAGATTGAAGTGGAATGGCTTCCACCCACTTGGTAAAGTATTTTGTATATGTAATGATGAAATTATGCCCATCAACAGATTTAGGGTTAATTTTTTTAATAATATAAAATCCCCATAAAAATAATGGTTATAGAGAGATTATAGGTTACAACTTTGTGATGGTGCATGTTGTAGGTTACTATGTCATTAACATTTATCACATAGCTTTACATATTATGAACATTTATCTTTTATGGTGGGCTAGTAGTACCCTTGTCAAATCAATTTGTGTGACATGGAATTTTTACTAAAGTGACCACCACACTCACTATCATGTATCTATGCAAGAATAATTTTGGCTCCTACTGAAGTCAAGCATCAAAATAATTATCTATTAAAGGATCACTTAAAAATGTCTCCACCAATGATTACATAGCAAATTTATTTATTGTAACTTGTGTTTATCATTTCATGAAAATGTGTCCAATGTAATAAATTTGTTTAGAAAGTTATAAATATCATAGAACCACTCTGGAGTTATGGAACTATGTGTAGTGGCTAAGATGGAAAGTGCAATCAAATATGCATTAGAAATTTATGGTGATTGTAATAATTTAATTATGAAATATCTTGAACATAATTGATGTCAATAGGAATCAAGGATGCAGTGTTTTCCATTTCATCTGCATGTTAGTTGTCTTGTCTTGGTATACTTTCTATATAAAAGTAGTCAAATTGAGATGACAAATAATATATTATGCTTTGGTATGGGATAATATGTTCTTATTTTTTTTGATAGACATCATTGAATTGAATAACCAAATTTTTGGAATCATATAATACTTGAATAGATATAATTTGAAGATACAGGGTGAAAAATATACTTAAGATTAGTGCTTCATATTCTGTAGTGTTGTTGGTGTAGGCAAAGATTGATCGATATGCAATAGATACTGTTTGACCAGAATGGTCACCAAAGATAATGCATACCCCTATGCTAGATGTGCATTGATAACCATAAAAGAACATGGTCCAAGTGTCAAAATGAGTATAATAGGTAGTAAAATCATCTCTAAATGTGTCACTAATAGGATTGGTGTCTAGGAATGGTGTGGCTGTCAAATGGTCTACAACAATCTGGCCCTTTATTGATTTATGGAGAACTATCTTTAAGTCAAACTTTGTTAATAACATGACCCATTTTGTGATGTGACTAGAGAGATGTGGTTATTACATTAGAAACTTCAAGGGATATGCTTTTTTTATAACTTGAGTCTCATTATTAACCATGTAATGTCAAAGTTTTTGTGTGTTAAAACCTAATGCTAGACATAGTTTTTCTATTAAAAATTAATTATTTTTGTAGTTAGCCAAAGTGCAACTAATGTAATAAACTACTCACTTAGTATGTTGATCCTTGTATTGTGCTCAAAGTGCTCCTAATGCATGATCTGTTGTTGAGATATATTTTAGTAAATGCCTATCAGTTATAGGTGGTACTAAAATAGGTGGATTAAGATGATATTGATTGTATTGAAGCTTTATTAACAAGCTTGGTCCTAGACAAAATTTGTATATTTTTTTAATAATCGAGTGAATGACTAAGTTTTATCAACATGTTGAGCCACAAAATGGTGGATTTCTTGGATTTTGCCTTGTAAGGATCAAAGTTTTTTTTAAGTTAATGGGTGGTGGCATGTCGATAATTTCTTTGAATTTCTTAGGGTCAACCTCTATGCCATGTTGGGAAATAATGAAACCTTAGAGTTTACTTGATGCAACTCTAAACACACATTTATTTGGGTTTAATATGACATTGTATTACCTGAGTCTTTAAAATATCTTTCATTAATTAATAGCATGATGTTGTCACTATTTAGATGTAGATAATAAATCATTGACATAATCCTCAATAGTATGGTGAATCAAGTCATTTAAAATATGCATCATAGTATGTTGATATGTGGCTCTGACATATTTTAATCCAAATGGCATGATAATGTAACAAAATATACCCCAAGGTGTTGTAAAAGATTTTTTTATCTTGACTTCTTGGGTGATTTTGATCTGGTTATATCCTATAAATTAATCCATAAATGATAACATTTCATACCTGATTATGGAATCTACGATCATATCAATGTTAGGTAAAGGAAAATCATCTTTTAGGCATGCTTTATTTAAATCTCAAGAATCATAACAACACTAAATTTGTCCAATGGGTTTTACCATAGGGACTATATTAAAAACCCATTCAAGGTGTGTTAATAATCAAAATAATACAACATCTAAGAGGTGTTGGATCTCATTTTTGACTAAGAGAGCCACCTTAGGATGTATTTTATGATTTTTTTTGTTTAACTAGTTTAGCATCTAGGTATAAACGAATCTGATGAACTACTATAGATGTATCAATTCTTGGCATATCTGAGTAAGACCAAGAAAAGAGTTCTATAAAATATATTAAATTTTGATAAATATATGTATCTTCTTCCTTTCATAATACAATGGCTAAAAAGACAATGTGGGGATCCTAATTGATTCTAAAATTGAAATTAATTATTTCCTTATTAAGTAATGTGGTATGATCTAGTGTGTATGGGTTGTAGGAATAACATAATTTGAGTCAACTGTTATGTCTTAGGGAGAATCTATATTTTATCTAAATTATTCATGGTCACTTGTATGATGAGGAAATATATTTTTATGATAGCAAGATGGGAGGCCCTCATATGCTCCAAGAAATTGTAAGAGGGATTCATCATTAGAGAATTCATCTAATGTGAACATATATGGTGAAACTATATCATCAATGAGATCAATCTAGATTAATGATAATGTTGAAGTATGATTAACGGTGTGGTCTATCAATGTAATGGGTGGAAAAAACTTTATATGCTTTGAATTGATAAAAGACGATTCACCATGAAGATGGGTAAGCTAATATCCCAACCCTTTATTTACATGTTATGTTGATGTCTTGATAAGATTAATGATTTCTTGTTCATGCTTTCCAAGACCTTTGCCATGATATCCCATCTTATTAAGACATTTAATTTCAATAGGGGATGTGAACTAGTGATTTGATATTGATGCTGATATATAATTTGGAATCTTCTAATGTGTTACATGGTCTAAGGGTACCCTGTGAGTAGTAGGTTGTGTAGGTATATTATTGAGGTTAAAGTGTAGAATATAATTCTATGGAGATTTGGTAACCTGGTAGTATTTAAAAGGTTCATTATATATTGGGCATGTGTATATGTATCCTTTGTGATTAAATTTTATACAAGCATGGAGTGTAGAAAGGACTACATGCATATCATGAATCCAAGGTTGATCAAGTAATAAATTATAATTGAGGTCATTTGGTATGACTTGGGAAGTAGTTGGAAGTTTCTTAGGTCCCAAAGTAAGATTGAGTGTTACTTGACCCATGAATTTCCATGGAATGTTGTCAAAACCTTTGATGTTCATATCAAAATGGTCTAGATCTTGAGGTTGTATATTAAGATGTTTACAAAAATAGATGTTGGTTCCTAAACCATTATCAACTAACACTCTTTTTACCCCTAAATCATTAATTATTAATTGAATGTATAGAGGTATATGTTGTTCAATGATGTGGTATAGGGGTAAATCTTATTTCTCAAAGGAAATATGCTCTTTAGTCCATTACATTATGTTGAGAATAGAGGCAATGTAAGCTAGTTCAATGGAAATAGGAATTCTAGTATTGAAAAGGGTTGTATACAACACATGTATGTAAATATCCAATTATTGAAGGATCTTGAAAATTGAAACTATATCAAAAGGGGTGATAGCCTAAGTGATAAAGCTATATCCATGGGTGTAATCAACCTTCATATCTTCATAAACTTAGGTGATAACATGTAATGCATGATCTACTATAGTCATAGAGCTGGTAAAAGGTTTAGGATGAGAGCTATATATACCAAGTTTAAAGGGAAGAGGGATAGATATAATTGCTAGTGTTTGCTTATGTCTAGTAGTGATAGGGAAATACTCAAAAGTAGTCAATGATTTATATGCATCTAGGTAAAAATCATGTATGTGGAATGAAATGCATGAAAATTGAGTTATAAGTTATATAGCAATATGTTTATAAAGATCATTACAAATGAGGGATAGAAATTAAGGGATAGAGAGCATGTAATTGTAAATTAATGCATAAAGAAATTTGATATGTGATATGATATTTATAATATGTTTACCAGGATAAACTTGAAAAAAATTCAATATGAGAGATAGAAAGTAAGGGATAAAGAACATGAAATTGTGCACAAATGCATTAAAAACTTTGATATGTGATATGATATTTATAATATGTTTAGCAAGATAAACTTGAAATTTTTTCCATATGAGAGATATAAAGTAATGAGACCTTGTATTAAAGACAAAAGGAGAGGGATCTTACTATGTGTAACAATAACTTTCTTAATATCATCCCATATTATGAAAAGTAAGCATGAAATTCAAATAATAAAGCTTCATACTAACATATGGTAAAATTAATCATTCATTTACATGATAGGACCGAGTATGGTCTCCTTATTTTTTGAAAGGAATGCAAGAAATATGTGTAAATAAGTGAGATCCATTTTTTTTTAATGTGGAATCTAATTTTAGATGTAAGGTGATACCTCAAGCAATTAAAGAGACCTAGTATATGCAACTAGGGTTTTGAAAAATGATGTTTTTAAAATTACTAAGGAATTTTAAAATTTAATGTGAATTTATGATGTAAATATGTAGGTAAAAAATCAAAAAAATATTATAAAAAATAGGAAATAATTTGTCCTAAGGTTTCTAGGGATTTTGTGCATAAAAGGACCTAGTAAATTCAACTAGGATTTGGAATAAATGATTTTTAAAATTATTAAGGTAAATTTATAAAGTAAATGTGAAATTTTTATTTAAAATATGAAATAAAATTCAAAAAATTAATGGAAAAATTAGTAATGAATTTACCTTAGGGTTTTTAGGGTTTTATGCAAAATGAATTAAGTTGGGTTCACCAAATGATTTAATAATTTTGGGAATATTGGAGTCTTATTCCTAATTTAGTTAAGGGTCTGAAATAGATAAATCAATAAATAATATTGTAATAATTAGGGTACTAATTTTTATAATTTATTGTTCCCTTTAAACCTTTCTAAAAATAGTGATAAATAAGGAGAAATACAACTTAGCTTAAGACCAGATTGAGATGGTTGAGACAAAGGTTGAAACTAGATATGCAAGATTGGGATAGTGTCATGAACCTAGATCTAGCTTTTGTTCAGTAAAAAGACATGAGTGTTAAAAATAAGACACTTCAAGGTTAGACATTATAGTCCAGGTCCTATTGATTTATCTAAAATGGTCATAGAGATCTGAGTTTTCTAGGTTTTGTTTGCCATCCCTCTGTGAGCTTGGCTATGAAATTTCAAATACTAAATTTCAACAAATCTCCATATAAATCTGATTTAATCTCAAACCCTAGACCTTCATCATGATTAAATAAAACTTGAGAAAAAGGGGGGATTATTATGTGTAAGATGCACTGAACATGTTTCCACACCCCTTGTGTGGGCACACTACCTACATACCAATACTCTGAAGAGGGATCAATCCATATGTAGTTCTCCCACTTGATGTGCTTTATGAAATAGTGTTATTTAGATGAAAAATTCTAAATTAAGAGTGCTTGAGGTGGTTAGGGATTGGTGTGAGGGTTTGAATATGTTGGTAGCTATATTGGATGGCTTTATGTAGGGAATAAGGAAGTTTGCATTAGTGATTTTTCTTGTATTCTTGTTTGCTTTTTTAATATTTTCCAACCCCTTTTAAATTAAATTTGAATGGGATTTTATAAATATCTATTGGTCATGGGTTAAATATATTTATAGTAGGCTAACATAATGAAGAATAGCAATCAAAAGGAAATGGTCATTTGGGCTCAAAATGTGATTGGATAAGAGCATTGAAAATGGGACATCCTATAGTCTAGCTCTATAGTCCAACCCTAACACTCTTATCCTATAGGCTTGTGACCTTGGGGGATGGAATTATCATGAGAAATGTATCCTGGCTGAGCTAGAATCGGGTCTCAAAAGTCTATAAATGACCAATTATAAGATAAAAGGTGTTTGCAAGGGTTATGAGAGAATGAAAGAGGGTCTTATGTATTGGGTGGCATAAGCCACACTCAAGCTACCATTTTGGATATTTTATATGAATACAAATAACTTGATACCACTTTTGCATCTCCATCTTCCATTTCAATTTTTGTTTGTCCAACCTCTACCATTCCTAAAATAGTTTTGACCTATGTAAGGAATCCCAAGACCCCACTTACTTATCACCAAAAGATAGAGGTAAAGGAATAATTTGCATAAGCTTTTAGAGAGAGGACGATAAAAGGAAAGGATCAATGAGAATAGACCCTATTAAGGTATAAAATAGTGAGGAATAAAAATTAAGGATGGATAAAAAATAAGAATGGATCTTTAGGATGGAAACTAAGGACTATTATTCCATAAGTGAATCAATTTAATTTTACCAAGAGGATGAATGGCTCTCTAATAAAATAATCAATTAAGGGGAAACCAAATTATTGGTTCAACCCATAGAATTCAATAGGGGAGATGTTAGTTTAATTTATATGAAGTCATTACTAGACTAAAATGGATATATAGGTGGAGAGAAAAAATCATAACTTCATAATATAATTCAAGGTTCACACCCATGTACACCCCCAAGCTCCCCACCTCAAGAAACTATAGCTGCTAATCCTACTACTCTTACTATTGTAATTTATATAATTCCACATTATCTAACTACCATGTTAATTTATATAAATATTTTTAGTACACTCAGTTCTTTTTATTTTTTACATTCATTGAGATAAATAACTTAGCCTCATTATATTATTACATAACCAATATTACCATTTTCTTAAACCATAACTCAACCTACTACTATAGAGTTAATTACCACTATAATTATGAATGTTTATGTCACCTACACTTTTATTACCAACTATTTTCACAAATATTTGAGGACCCTAGTGACCTATTCATTCGTTGGTGCAACTAGTCCCCAAACCCATGGGCCTATCAATGAAACACATTTTGATAACTTAGTTTCCACTTCAATTTTTTCCACACTATCCATTCCCTATAGGATGAAATCCTATATAGAGATGTTAATTGGTCAAGATCCTTAACCATACTCCCTAGTGATTTCTATTACCAAAGAATCTAGAAAAGATATATTCATCATCAATAAACTAGTTCATAAGTAAGTTATTGACTAGATGAAGTTCATTCCTCGTTTCCCTACAATAGGGAAATTATCTTCCAAAGCTATGCTACCTCCTACACCACCCCATATATTTACTCAATGATCTAATTTAACACAATCACCCCATCTATATCATCATACAACATAAATAAAATAAGTTACCCTAAATGTCCTCTCATTAAAAAAGAAATTATAATAGGAGGAAGTGATAGGTAAGTAGAATCTGATCATCCATGAGCAACATGAAATCAAGTTACACTTTGATATGTAAATATTCACCTTGAGAAAGGTCAAAAAGAAGATTGCATAGTTGAGGGTTAGTAAGTGGAGATGAAACAAAGAGGACATATTCTCTGTGACCAAAATAAGGAAGATAAATCCTTCAAACCCTGACACGATCAAATAAGATCCCTATAGTTTTTTGTATGCCACAAGAGGATTTATTAAGTAAATGTTTAACTTTTTTGATTGACCTATCCAAAGGAAGCCAAAGATTTACATAATTCAAGCTCCTAAGGAGATTGTGAATCATTTTCAAGGGGTGGCCAAGAAGTTATTTGATGTAATTGGTGAAATAAAAGATTCAAAAGCCACTTCTAAACCTAAATGAGGAGATATTATCAATTTTTTTAATAAAATTAAATACATTGATGGAAATTTGAGTTTTATTAGCCAAGAAACTCGAAATAGGGATTATGCCCACTTGAATTTAATAACTAGTATTGAAGCAACATGGGCACAACATTACATTACTATAAAAATAGATATCCTTTTGTAATGTCATTAGGATATGTAGACATTAGTGCAATAGTTTTCGAAAAAATAAGTTGGCATGATCTCCATTTTTACTAAATTGATTGTAATTTAGGTAATAACTACACATTGGCAATTGGTGCCAAAGCCCATTTTTTAGAATCTCTTGTAGGTAACATTGTATAAGTTTAGATAATAAATTTAAGGCATGATCTATAGGACCAAAAATAAAATAATGCAACTGTTAAAGTTTGTATGGGATAATACTATTAGAACTAAGTCAATTAATGTTTAGGTTAAGGCTAAATTGAGCATTCACAAGAAAACTATGGAAAAAAATTCTTAGTTATTCAAGAAAGATTTGCTTGATTTTAAGACTATCAAATATAAATTTCAAGTAAGTCATGCTCTACATCTCTAAAGGGAGGTATCAAATCATGAAATCATGACAACATAAGTGTCTTCATCTCTTACAAAGATCTCTCAACTTTTAAGATACACATTGGTGTATATGTAGACTCACTTATTTCCCACTTCCAATTATAACACAGAGTTCACTTATAGTGATAGTGTTTTTTCCACCTCTAACTTTGGTTTTAAATTCATTTTCCTCCACATTGACTATGTTATAATTGTAGTCCTTATAGTAGTGCCACCTTAGCACCAATTAATTATAAATATATTTTTTCATGTTCCTATTGATTTGGAATGTTAGTTTTTAACTTAAGGGGAGCTGACATGTATTTGTTGTATTTTTAGATTGATAATTATATATTAGGAAATAAATATTATACATGTCTAAATTATATGACATTCAGTACATTATTCTATTTCTTGACTCATAAATTTAGATGAAGCTTTAAGCGATGAGGCCTTTCCCATCCCAAGCTTATAAATAATTTTAATCTCTTGATCCCAAAGTGAGGAGAATTTTAGTGATTAAAATTCATAGGAAATTATGAGAAGTGTTGTTTGACTTGATTTTTTAGACTACGTGGGATGTGTTATCATTTTGGTATTTTATTTATTTGATAGTGTATGAGTTTATATTTTATAATACAATTATTCACTTTAAGCTATAGTTGATTTAAATGTATTTTGCATTTAAATTATAATCCCCCCTATAGATGTGGAACATCAATCTCAAAAATGTGGTAACCTTTAATTATGCATGTCTACGTTAATTTTATTTAGTTTCCCTTTGAATCCTAACTATATTTCAGTTTTGGTGTGTTATGATAGCTTACAACATATGTTGGTATTTTGATTTATTATCTAACTTAGGTCAAGTGTTGATCTTGAAGAGTTTTCATCTTTTGTGATCCACATGCCTCTTTTTCCCCTACTCTTCCCTCATTTTTTATTTTATTTGAGAATCATTCCCATCTTAATTAAAATCATCATCCTTCCATCCACTCCAATTAGATTTAGGTTCATCCATATCCAACCCATTTTTGGTAGACAATTTATGTCTCTCACCGCTATTCCACCAATAGGTTTTTATAAAATCTAATACCCTATAACTTATTCCTTAGAGTGAAATAATTTTTTGATCCTAAAATGTTAGAGGCAACATTGTAAAGGTCTTTGTGGTGTGCATAAAACCCACATCAACATATATGTTGATGATAAAAAAAATTCATCAACTAATCAACCCTTTCACCTATTATGAAGGTTAAGTTAGAATCATACCAATCTAATGATAATAATATAGAAATTTGAATATGATCCTAATTATGTGAGGGGTTTTTAAAATGTTCTAAGAAATAATAAATGGGATATTAGATATAACATATTATATTATAATTCATAAACCTACTATCAAATAATGAATCAATTTAGATATAAATATGTAATCAATCTTTTCCAATAGACAAATCCTATGAATTGACAATATCTTGAAGGAAAGAAATATGATTCAGTAATATATGTTGTTCTAAGAACAATATATTAATTTATTTCTATAATTTTTGACTAAATATAAAGATAATAAACAAATAATCATAAAGATAAAATGAAGAGTAGAAAATAAATCATTTTATAAACATATCTTCAATAATAAAGCAACATAAAAATAACTCAACAATCATAAAAAAAGATGAAAACAAAGACATCTATCAACTAAGAAATTAACCAACAAACCAATAAAAAAACTAAAATAATCTAATCTAAACTAATATATAACTAGAACAAAATTAATATAATACTAATTAAACTTAACACTAAACTAACCTAAGAAACTTAATCTAATAAAAGCAATCAGAAACAAATAGTAAAATTAATAAAACTAATTATATTGAAACTAAACTAAATTAAAAATAAACTAGATCAATTAGAAACTAAGATAAAATTATATTTAAACTAAATTAGAAGTAAATTCAAATAAAATAGAATACAATATAAGAAAAATATATGAGTCTCAATAAAAGAGATTCATCTTAGCAAAATAGATCATTTTATTTGAGAAACAAAGATCCTTCTTACAAAATATCTTAAAAAGATAACTTTTACAATCAATCAGATCAATAATATGTCACAAACAATGAAATTTTCATCATTATTCAAGTTGAATACTCAGACTCTGCCCATAAGATTGTAAGAAGCAATCATCTAAAGATGTTAAACTTGACAATTTAAGATAATATATTATAAATGATAATATAAAATTGGATAGACCTATGTTGCCTAATCAATATACGCAACTAATAGAGAAAGTACCATTGGTCTATACAAAATTCATGGTATCTTAGAGAAATTACATAGAAGAGAGAGAGAAATTATTGACTTTAAAATGTAATAGCCTTCAATACATGTTTTTTTCCTCCCCTCAAAATAAATCTTTGATCTCCTTTAATACTTCCAAGTTGGTTGAAAAATGAATTTGTAACTAACTTAGTTACTTATTAAATTTATATAATTTACTTTTAAAAAGTCAATTAATATTTAGTAGTTATAAGTTAAGTTTTATTTAAGAACTTTTAAAGTCTTAATAGATCAATTATTTGAAATTAGACCAAGTGTTTCCTAATGGGTGGGGATCTTCTCATCAATTAATAATAAGAAAAATAACATTGTTTCAATAAATAATAAGGTAATTCATAGTTAAATGTAATTATTATATACATTAATTCCATTTCGTATATAATCCAAATTACTTAGGAGTAATTATATATATCAAAATTAAAGTCTATTTGCACTCCATAAATATCATCACTATAGTATCACAATTCTAAAATATGATATGTCTTATTAGCTTAAACTTTGATTATGAAATGAAATTTATCTTTTTGATAATCAAAGGTCATCAAAATTAGATAAAACATCTATGTTTGGTTCTCCCATTTCATTCAACCATTCATTATATTCCATCTAAATTACAAGAAACTAAACCAATATTGTACCCAAATCACTCTCACCATCATCTATCTCCAATTTGATTTGCTTCACTATTCATGTTTTTATTGGAGTTTTAAATTTAGCTAGACTATTTAAATGTTTCCTTGAAGTAGATGCATGTATGATAGCAAGAGGTTTTTCCTAACTGATTCTCCTACATTTTGTAATAAACATAATTGGAGGTGCTATAGTCTCACTAGAACAAGATGGAAATAAAATATTTAGAAACATATTTACATGGATTGGCTCATTGACTTGATGTGGTGGCTCACTAATAATATTAACTCCTTAATTAGGTGATTGAATAGGTAAATGATTAGGATTAGTTTACACCTGATGGTAAGAAATACTATGAGAATGGGATCTAGCTCTAAATTTATGATCATGAAAACCCCTATTACCCCTATAATTATTAGCATTAAATGAAAAACTACTAAAAACATTCCAAAATTTTGGGTCAATGGCATTAAAATGAATTCACATTCAGTCTCTCCTACTTTCATATCTAAGACCAAACCTTCTATCCCTAAAACCTTCTCTAGCAAATTGCTTATTAGGTGCATTTTCATTTATGTTGCCAGAGTTATGATTCCTTTTCAAAATATTATTGTCATTATTCCTAGTCAAATCTAGTTAACCCCAACCTAACATTCTAAATAAAATTCAAAATATATTCAAAATCTTACCATCATCCTTTGACTATACTCTAAAATGAATATATCAAGTATAAAATTAACTGCACTTCTATATTTTCAGTTTTCAGTCACTTATAATTGTTTTAGCTATATCAACAAAATGAACAAATTAAGGATCCATTTGTTATTATTTTAAATTGAACTAAATTTATATGTTTCTCAATTTTTATTGTGTCATGTATTAGTAAAATATGAAATCATTTCATAAAATTATATTCTTATTAATTTTATTTCAAATATTTTGCCATACTTTATTTCATTCTATTTTGACTACACAATTCAATCTCAAAATATACAATATATGTAAAATTCAAAAACTACAAATTATATGTATTTATTATCAATCTAACAATAAATACATAACCATTGAAAGAATAATTTTTATAGAGGTTCCATTCACAATATTATAAGCTTTTGAGCTGATGTTTTGAATAACAAATTTACCAAAAATTCAAAACTATTAACTATTTCTTATTTCTCTTTGATTCGTGACTTTGAAAATTAAACCCAAAATAATGTATTTTGGAGAATCATATATATTGTATACCATTAAATTATGCATGTCAAAAATCTTTAGAAAAATAATTTATAAACACTATAACCAAAATTTATGATAAAACCACTTTCAAATCATTAGATTTCCATGAAAACAACCATTCAAGCTCATTCTTATACTAAAACCTTGAAATCCAAATTGATGTGACCAAAATCATCATTGGAACAAACTATTAACCAACTAAAAACCCAAAACTAGAATATTGCATATTCACAAGATGATCTCCATAATCATCTCAGAATACAATTTGATATTCCTAATGCTTTATATCTCAAACTATAATCCTCATTATTCACGAAATTAACTTCAAACCCACAGATGAATAGATTTATAAATGACAATGAAAATACTTTCATCATAAAAATATCATAGCAAAAATTATATTATGATAAAACCTAGAAAGATAACTAATTTTACAAGAAAATTGATACTCTAAAATATTTCCAACTAACCTTATTCTAAAATTCATGCATGCAAAATACTTAAAACGAATAATTTATCTTGCAATAATTTATCAAAAATATTATACAAACTCAAAAACCATCATTTTGTTTCTATGTAAACCAATCATAGTGATAGACTATCCCTTTAATAATAATTTACTCTTTCAATAATGGTGTACCTATTAATGTCATGTTTACAACCTTCCAAACTTATCCAGGATGAATATGGCTTCTGCTACATGATTTACCCAAAAATGATTGTCATATTGAAAACCAACCTATTTGCATACCATAACTCATGCCTTAACTACTTATACTTATGTGCCTTAATTTTTTTGGATTCTCAACTTGAGGCATGCCATTAACCAACTGCTAACTTTTTTAGGAAGACTTCAAATTTAGTAATGACCAAATTCCTTACTAAAACACTAACTAGCTTGCATAGTTTAAGGTATATACAATCTGCATTAATATCATTAGACTACCTTTTGATTTTATCCAAATCTCAAAACATCCATCACACTTATCATTAAACCAACTTACCTATTAGACTATCAACTTGCCAACTTACCCCATTGAACATTAATAATACGAGCCACAAGTTTACCAATATCAAAGCTAGTTCAATTTCCAATAGTTCACTAAATAAAAATCACCTCGTGTCCAATTTAAAGTCTTCATGTTAGATCCACACATTACATTGAAAACTTACCACAAAATGATATTTTAAATTATAACCTAGAACACTTAGGATTATTTGATAACCCTTTGAAATAACAGAATAGGATTTAATGTTAAACTAAATCCATTTATGGCATAACATCATTTTACATCAATATATATACTTGCAATCAAATTTCAAATGAAACTAATTGAAAACTATTATGAAAATTACATATAATGCCTTCAATTATTATAAAACAATGGAGATCATTATCATTTTCAAACTAAAAAACACTTTAATAATCACTTCAATTAAATGCAAATTGATTAAATTTGTCCATCAAAATCTCATGACTAAAAATAAACATTCAGTAATATATATATATATATATATATATATATATATATATATATATATATATATATCTGTGTGTGCTAATTTTTTCATTCAACCATTAATGCTTTTAGAAACCACTATAATATAAATATAAACTCATAAACAAATCATTATCAAATCATTTAATTGAAAACATGTATATTCATAATACTACTAATTGACTTAGGTCCCTGACTGCAATTTTAGATTTTGACTAGGTCATCACTATGCTAGATATGGAAGAAATGTTTCCAAACCATGCCCCCCACTAAATTTGGGTGTGTTTAATACTAAATAAGTGTGAACATGGTTCTAGATCATGCCCCAACTGAATATGAGAACTATTCCAAATGTAAATAAGTGTGAAGAACATGCTTCCAAACCATGACCCCACTAAATATATAAACTGATATAATTACCAACGTAAAGGAAATGTTTCAAAAACATTCTCTCACTAAATTTGTGTGTTTTTAATACTGAACAAGTGTGGATAACATGATTTCAAAGCATGCCCCATTGTATATCTAAAACTATGTATGTGTGTAAGCCATGCCTATATGACATGCCCTTGATAAATTTTAGAATTGATACAAGTGAAAAATGTGAAGATAATACCTATATTACATTCCCCAACTAATATGCCCCTATTTTAGGTGATGGGAGAATATAAATTGGTAGTCACGTCACCTCAAAAGGATAAGACAACTAAATAATCTATGAATGTAACCATGTAGCATATAAAATAACATGTTTAGGTAAATGTATCATTGAAGTGCATAACACAATGTTATCACATGAAGGACTAAGATACATTATAAATATCATGGCAACATATAGATGGTAATAGTACAAACTCAACAAGAAAATTAAGCACACAAACAAGAGCACTCAAAAGTAAGTCAACATACAATGTTCCTAGGAGACCATAAGTAAGGGGCATGATTAAATGCCTCATAATAGAAGGGACATAGCCATGGGGTCGTAAACAAAGGATCATATTTAAATTATTGAATAATCAAGAAAATATCAAGGTAAGACACTCAATAAAGTTCACAAATAAAATCATAAGCAACCATCAAAACATATCATAGTATCCTATGGAGAAAATGTGTTAGAGAAAAACATCAAGTGCATAGCATATCAAGTACTTTGTGAAAGATATAATCATGCATAAAATCATGTGTAAGTACACATATGAGATCAAAACATGATAATGTAAAGTGACCATAGAATGATATGACCTAGAAGTATTGTGCTCATGGAGTTAGATGCCCCTAATGTCCATATGAAATGAGTACAGAGAAGACCTAGCATAAGAATATAACATGTCTCTATGTATGCTTGTATCAAAGTTACATATAATCATGACAGATGTGTTTATGTAAGAGTAACTAATATTCCATCCATCAGCATGGAACTAACATAGAGATTCCAAGGAGCCAATAAAGTATGTAGGTGTTGTATTATTTTTAGATTTTTGAATGTTTTATTTTTATTTTTTGGTATTTTTGGAATATGTGAATATGCTTAATCAAAGAAGCCCTCATCATAAAAAGGTGTAGGACCATATACAAAATTTCTCAAGATTTTTTGATTTCTATGTAATGTAACCTCTTCAATGTGTTTGCATAGCAGTTTACCTAAAGCCAATGGTGTAGGCTAATAATCATACCCATCATGTTATATGCAAATATTTGTACTCATATCAAGATAAATAACACACATATTTTTAGTATCTAGCTTAACATTCCACTCGACTAGCCAATTTAATCTAAAATTTAGTTTAAAATGTGGTTCATGATCTAATATCCGTATGGTGGAATATTCCAAAAGTGGGCCATAGGTTATAGGTAACTTAATTCATCCTCAAAATTCTAGCATTAATGGAGAGTATATTAGTTCATGTGAATTATGCCCTAATTATGTGAGAAACTTGGTTCTATAAGTTGTATCTTACTTGTTATTATAGAACTAGAGATGGTGGAAATATACCACATCAATATTAGTAGTAACATTTAAGTCTTCATGATTTGATTATTTTGAGAGATAATTCTATTCTAAAAGATATGAATGATTTTTCATTTTTTATATGTCAAACACAATGTGTATATATCCTTCATTCTAATATTTTTGAATTATTTTATTCAATGCCTCACATTAATTTGTATTATGGCCAATGATATGATGATATTTATAATATGGTACCATATATTCTTTAGGTAGAAGTATATTGTGTGATTTGTGTATAGTAAAAGGTAAAGAAATAATTATATGTTCAAGTAACATAGATAACATGGTATCTATAGTATCTTATTGTGTCATGATCTATAAACTTTGTTGTGAATACTTTTGAGAAGACTCCACATTGTTCATATGATGAATTTGAATTTGACCCTTGTAAGGTTGACTTAATGTTTTCAGCCAAGAGGTATGTATGGAATAAAAATCATTCACATGTTAATTTACTATTTTTCCCTTATCTAGATTTAATTTTGTATCTTCTAAAAGTAGATTTAACTTATATGTACCTAGGATTGTTTTTTCAAATAGGTTATGCAAAGGGTGATCAAGTGGAATAAATTTTAGTTTTCACATTTTTATCATATGTCATATCATAATTAGTATCATCATCACTGTCATAGTAATCTAAAACATGTCCATATTTATACTAAATATTGACCATTAAAAGAAGATCAAATGATGGGGGCTCTTATGTTTATATTGTCTCCTTTAATAATGGTTCTTTCTCTTGACATGAGTTTATGTGGACCTCAATAGTTTGTGCCTTATTTAGTTCTAGGGACAAAGGATCCATTATAATTGACTCAACTATTTCATACATGTGTAAGTTCTCAAGAGGAATACATTGTTTGGGTGGTACTACTATAGAAATACATTTAGTTTTAGAATGTATCATTTTGAAAATTTTGAAAGGTCCAAAATTAGTAGACATGGATAATAAGGTCCCATCATGTATGAATATTACACATCAATGAAGCATAGATGTGATGAATTCCATTGAATGTATCCAAATTATAAACAAAAGTAAATTATAGTTTAATGATTGATACATTACTTGAAAATTAGTTGAAACTATTTTTGGCCCTTATGTCACATTCAATGTGATTTGTCCAATTAGAGGGATATGTGAATTATCAACTCCTTTTATGTGTATAACTATTTTTTGAATAAGATTTTTATTAATACACATGGTGGTTATAAATTTTATGCTAAAAATGTTTAGGATTGGTCCATTATCAACAAGCACCCTTTTGATGCATTTATTACGTATGGTCACTTATATGAACAAAGACAAATTTGGGTCATAATATCTTTGGATGGTAAATATATTGGACCAAACGTAATGAACTTGGTGTTTTTCTTGAAATATTTCATGATATACACAAAAAAGCATTTTCAACATCACTTATAGCTTGTGTCTCATGCAATGTCTGATATAGAATATCTTTATAAATATTAGATTGATTTAGGAGATCAAGGATTGAAATTTAGCATGTGTATTTGTCAATTGGTCAATAATGTCATATCCATTGGATTTTATTACAATATTAGGTTTAGGAGGCACATGTTCTAAATTAATATGTGCCACAATGGGTTGAGAAACTTTAGCTCTTTGAGTAGTAACAACATTGACCAAATAATCTAATATAAGTCATGGACAAATAATGGGTGTGGGATGGAAATTCTCATTCAAATAATATTTATGTATAAAAAATGGTTTTTAGAATGCACATTGGCATCTAGATACTAGTTTTATAACATTGCAAAAATAATTTTAAAGAGAGACCAAGTGTTGTTTCTAATTTATAACCCTCTCATGATGTTTATGAATTTGTTTAATAGTTTTTACAAGGTAAGTAATGTATAAAATTATAGAAACAATGACAAATTGGAATATAAAATGTGTGATAGATGTATCCTTATTACACATATTTTATACAAATCAAGGATAAAGAATAAAAAAATAAAAAACCCTATTTAACCTAGGGTTTAGAGTTTAAAGATCAAGTTCCCCAAATGTTTAAACCTAAAAATATAGATTGGGATTATCTAGGTTTAAAGGGGATATATATAGCCTAAGGTATAAGGGTAATAAACTATCTCTATAATAGGCCAATTAGATGCTCAACTTAGATATAACTTATGTTAAACTCATTAAATTAAGATAGTCTAAAAATAGTAAGTAAAACTATGCTAGATATGAAAATGACAAAGAAGTAATGTACTTAGATGGTTCTAGTGCTTACATAGTTATGGATTTGAAAAAGGCAAGAATAAATTATAAGATGACTCTTAAAAAATTACCAAAATCTAAATTGAATGCCTTTGGATATGTGGACACTAGCATCAGCCTTAGTTTGTTATGTTAATACTACTATCTAAACTTGATGTATGTGTATTATATGGAATACATTCTAAAAAAGGATAGAAACACCTGGATACTTCTAGTTTTATCTTTTCCTTTACTTTGATGAATTCAAATATAGGTCATGGACTATCGCTCTTTATGAAATTATAAAACCCTAGTTCTTCCTCTTCATAGTGACCTTGGGAAAAAATGGGTTAGTGAGAACATAGTGTCAATATGACCCTATATACCACTCTATAAATAAGTATTTACTACTTATCCAATAATATAAAGATGACCTTAGACTAATTTAATTATCCCATATGTGTTGGCTTGTGTGTGAATCATGCAATATGTAGAAAATAAATATAATAATGACCTAGATTTTTTTAACTTGTAAAATATAGGTCTTGGGTTTCTCCTAAATTGATTCAAACCTATGTATGTGTTTTTCTAATGACTAATATGAAAATAAGATAAAATAAGGAATATTTAATTTATTGAGTGCTTGATTTAATACTTTTATAAGTTGTCGCAGGTGTTGTCTAGGTTTTATAAGTGAGAAATGAATGAGGGTTAATCTTGTATTTATATCAATCCATTTGAATTAACTTACATTAAATAACTTAGGATGACCATTAGGATAAATTTAATTTAAAAATTAGATTAATTTATGGAAATTGACACTTACATTGGATTAGGACACATGCATCAATGTAAGTGTTTGTCTAGAATGTTAGTGTCTATGGAACATGAAAGTAGGTACATACTCAAAACCTATAGAGGTGGAAGATAAGTAGGTTTTAATAATTTTGGGAAATATATAAGATATGGAACCTAAACATATGTATATTTAGACAAATAGATAGGATAGGTGGCATAATATAGAGTAGATGCAATACTTACGAAATTAAGAAAGGTCTATAACTGAGAGGAAAAATCAAGGTCTAATTTTTCCAAGCATATAATACTGAGGTGATATATAATATTTGAATATCATCTACATATAAATATTTTATGATTATTATATATGTTTTGTTTCATCACATAGTAGGAATGAATCATAATTATGGCATGAAATATTAAAATATGTTAAATTTGTAGGTTTATATCATATGTCTTCTCATAATATTATTGTTGGTCTTCCTTGCATCTCATCTCATTATGAATATTGTGAGGTATTTTTATGTGGTAAGGAAAAAAATAACCCAATTCACAATAATCATGATGAAAATTCTTCACATCCTTTAGATTTAATTCATAGTGAGGTTACAAGACCCCTTAAAGTTACATACCTTATTTTTATTTATATATTTTTACTTTTATTGATGATCATACTAGAATGTTTTGGTCATATTTTATAAAGAAGAAACTGAATTATTATCTAAATTAGAATAATTTAAAGTTTTTGAAAATGATTCTAATATTTATATTAAAATATTAATAATTGATAATGGTGGTGAATATATTAGTTAACAATTTAATTTTTTTACATTATTTGTGGTAATCAAATGGAATTAACAAATCTCTATTCCCCATAAAAAAATGCTATTACTAAAAGTAAAAACCATAGAATTATTGAAATAAATAGAATAATATTAAATTCTATAAATGTTCTAAATTTATTATAGTCCTAACCCATGAATACTATTTAAAATGTTCTGAATAAATTCCCTACTAAATCTTTGCATCTTTTAACCCCTTTAGAAATGTGGTCAAAAAAGAAAACTAGTGTGGCTTATCTTAGGATCTTTGGTAGTCATGCTTCCATTTTTGTTCATAAAGATAAAAGAAATAAACTTAATAATACCTCCTATTCATGAATATTTGAAGGTTATAGAGGTAAAACTAAGGGATAAAGAGTGTATGATCTATCAAAAATAAAAATAAATAAGAATAAGAATGTTCTTATCCTTGAAAAATATTTCCATGAGCCATGTGTATGAACCCCCTCAATTTTTTTTTTGATAAACCTAGCTCTCTTTTTACTCTTTATGAAGAATTATATACACTAGAGGAAGTTGATATGATTCTGGATAACCTAGAGTGTAAGGAACCTTATAAATTTCATGTTCATTCTGAAAGACCTAATTGGGTAGAATTCTTAATCTAGTCTTCTAGTGTTGATAATATTAATAAATTAACTAAAATTAAACAATTGTATCATGTTATAATGACTATTTATGAATATATTCAATATTATAGATGTAAAATTGTTATGACAGATAATTTTATTGACTTAATTAAAAATTAGACTTGGGATCTTGTCCCACCTCCACCTAAATGGCATATTGTTTATTGTAGGTGGATTTATAAAATATAATATAATTCAATAGGTCAAATTGATAAATTTAAATAAATATTAGTACGTCATGGTTTCATTCAAAAACATGGGATTGACTATGTTGAAACCCTTTCTCTTGTAGTAATAAATAGTATTGTTGGAATACTCAAGGTAGCTTAGGAATTTGAGGAACACACAAAGGTAATTCGTTCTTTATCCGTAAATATCAATAAAATCCAAGTATAAAAATTCAATGAAACTAGAAAAATAGTACATAAGTACTAGGGGGATCATAACACAATGAAAAAAACTACAAATAAGAGATAAAAGAATAATTTTACCTCCCTTGTCAAAATTAGTATCCACTTATTAGAATAAAAGATGTTATTTCTTGGTCTATAGAATTAGAGACTTTGATCAATGTTTTATCCTTCTTGGTAGTAATTATCTAATGGCCACATGTGGTTTGTCTTAGCTTTTTTTAGCTTGGTGTGAAGCTTGATATCAATTTAGCATTGTAACATTACTTTGATGGCTTCTTGAAGGCATTCCTATAGAATAACCTTACACATAAAAACTTGTTTGGGTAGAGTGAGGGCACTTGTATTTATAGGTCTCAAAACTAACTATAACCCTAAGGAGGTTAGGTTTAGTTATATTTAATTGAGTCTAAAATAAATTAGGTTGAGTTAGGTTAACCCTAAATTGTGTCAAAATAATTATGAAGTCTTGGAAACTCATTTTAGATATTTATGATCCATGAAAAATCATAGAAGATATTTATGAAGTTCTGACTCCACTTTTCTTGAATATTAGGAAAACATTTTATTAACTCCCTTGACTTTGACCTCATAATTATTGAAAAATTCTAGTTTTAGATAAATGTAATTCTCTAATTAAACTTGGAATTCTTACTTATGTAAGATAATTGAGATTTGATTTTTAATTAATCTTGTTTAGGGTTTCTAGCTTTTAAGAATTGTTTTAAATGTTTTTGAAATAATAGATCAACATGAAAAGAATGTCAAATTTATAGGTCATAATTTGACTAGGGTTGAATCCAAGATAGGTTATTAGTGAATATAGGGTAACATCCTAAATAATAAATCATTGCCATGTTTATAAGTAATTAAATCCCTTATGCATATGAGTTCAGAAAATTCAAGTGATTTATAGGCTTAAATTGCATCATTTACTAGAAATTTATTTGAATCATGGTTTAGACATGAAAGTATCCAAAATAGAGTGTCTAGTGTTTTCCCCTATTTTAGAAGGAATTATGTGACACAAACATAGTAACATATTTTAAAAGAATGAAAATTTTGTTAAGCTAAAAAGTTCATGCCCCAAAGGGAAATTGATTATCCTTAGATGCCCTCTATGGGGATAGGGTGGAAAAATAGATTCATTTAATGTTCCCTTGAAATGAATAAAATTACATGATCAAAATAGTAGCATGGTTGCAATTTATGATTTTCCTAAAGGTAGTTATAATCAGTAATGAAAATAAAAACACTAATTTTCCCAAAGGTGGTTATAATCAGTTTTGGGTGGGAGACATTGATTTACCCAAAGGTAGTTATAATCAGTAAGGGAAGGTGAGAAAATAACTTACCCAAAGGTGGTTATAATTATTAGTGGAATGTTAGACACCAATTTTCCCCAATGTAGTTATAATGAGTAGAAGAAAGTGAGATACTAATTTTCCCAAAAGTAGTTATAATCACTGATACAAGCATTTCCCCAATAAGGTGGGTATATTAAAAAAATGATTTGCCCAAAGGAAATAATAATTATAAATTCATCAAAAATTTGATTTTCCTAAAGGTAAGATACATCATTGATTAATTGGAAAAGATTTTGTTGCATTTGGGAAAATTGGTAGGGTGATCTTATGCAAAAAAAACCCATAAAAATATGTATGATGAGTTGGTAGAGAATAACATGTTTTTATCCTAAGTGTGAGTATAAATATGCATGTTTAAAAAAACACATGGTATAGGTAGAAAAATAATTTTATTAAATGGGTCTCATAAGAGGACCAATAAGCTGGTTTGGTTATAAAATGGCCAAAAAAATCAACATAAGATCATATCACATACAAAATAGAGAATAAAGGAAAAAATAAACTTTTTAGGGCCCACATAAGGAACTCTAGGCATTGGGTGGGGTAAAATTCAAAAATTTAGGCTATATATTCACCCCATGGAGTGAAAAAATAATTCATTTTCACACTATCCCCTTTGTGATTTGAGCTCTAGTTTTGTGTGTGGGCTAGGTAATATAAATGGTACATGGAGAAGCATGATAACACATTAATGAATAGGTGAGAGAGAACATGTGAATGCCACATGATGAGACATTGGTATGTATTCTCACTTTCATCATTAATGTCATTTATTGTGTATTTATGGCTAGATTTAGGAAAAAATTTAGCAAAGTCATAATTTGTGTTTTGTTTAGGCAAATGGTTTCTTCTCTAAGGAAATATGTGACTTAATACAAATTTTGCACTCCTAAAAATGACAAGTTCACTTAAATACATTGAAAATTTCTAAAATATTTTTTTATCTCAATTTTGGGTGAATTTACCATTTTTTTGAAAAATGAAAAATGGTGATTTCACCCAAAAAGTTGTAAAAATACCATAATGATAGATTTATCATTTGTAAAAATGGTGACTTTACCCAAGAAAGAAAAAAATTGGCTTAGGGGACCTAAAAAAGGTCCAATCTATAAGAGAGAGGGGTAAATAGGCTTGGTAAGGAAGGCATAGGCTCAGACAATAACATATATATAGGCTGATGCTAATCTATGTATGGTTTTCAAAGTGACTAACAATTTTGAGATCATGTGAGTGATGTTACAACTACTTATGCACACCACAGATCTAGATGATGGAGATGATTAGATTTCTACAAGATTTAGACTTGTAATATGTGGCATAGATGTTGGCTTTTTAAGCAAATCAAGCTTATTTGAATGCATTGGTAGAGAAGTAGAATAGCAAGATGTTGAATTTTCACTTGTCAAGTAGAGAGGCTACTATCATTCTTAAGTATACCTAGCGTATACTAAAGCTAACAATGAGATAACATAGGCTCTTTTAGATTGATTCAATACAACAACAGGCTATGATTGATGACTTGGTTAGCTATTAGGCCATTCCCATGGTTCATGAGAAGGTAGTTATATATTTATTTTAGAATTATATAGA
The DNA here is from genome assembly GCA_037957365.1 of Torreya grandis. Taxonomy (NCBI): domain Eukaryota; kingdom Viridiplantae; phylum Streptophyta; class Pinopsida; order Cupressales; family Taxaceae; genus Torreya; species Torreya grandis. The sequence goes on from JARHVA010003919.1 coordinate 1,120,440, forward strand.
TATATTAACTAAAAACATAGCCCTAAGGGATCCTTCACCACCATCACTCACTAACATGGAGGTTGTGATTTTGATGGTTATTATTAGTGACATCTTTATACTTGACAATATTGACCATTATTTTCATATAGGCCTCAGAGGTCTTATTCTTAGTATGATGGATGAGGCTACATGATTTACATGGGTACTAAATGTGTTGGTTCAACTATAAAGGGATGTTAACATGGGATAATATAGAGGAGGATGTAGTATATGTGCATCTATACTACTAATGGACATGGGTTAGGAGCATATCTCCATCAAGTGAATAGTGTGTCAAATATGGGTCTAGGACCCAAAGGATCCATTGGTATATGATTGGGCATAAACTAGGGAAAGATGGTGAGGGTAATAGGGAGAGATATTTTTACCATCGTATGTTTGGTGAGCTCACCCCAAGGTTATTTATTTAGAGGCCATATCTTATTTGTTAATTTCATTAGTTTAGGGATGATTGGTACACTACTTACATGATATCTAGGTGCTTTATCATAGATAGGTAGTCACACATTATTGAGGAGCACCACCCTAGTCATGTAATATGGTAGTTTGGAATGACATAAGATGTGTTATAGTAGCCTAGGTAGTTTGCACATGTGACCATAGAGATCATCTAATTTAGAGGCATGTAACTACTACTAGTTATTTGAGTGTTCTATAGATAATTTGGGATTATGAAGGGAGTTGGTAGATGTAGTAATCACACCTAACTATATTCATTGGTGGGTATAGGTGTTCCCTTTGAGGGTTATGATCCCAAGTCAAGAATGTGGTTAGATGCCTATAGATATAGACATGTTGATGCTATGATATTTAATGGGGATAGTGATAGCAATAGTACCTAGCACAATACTGGAGGCAAGGAGAGTGATGATGATGATGCATTTGAAGGAAAGGATAATGGATGTTAAGGTGGAAGAGATGGAAAATAAGATTATGGTAGAGATGATGGTCAAGTCATGATGGTGTTGGATCCTAGAATGATAGTTATATCAGATACTCAAGTCGATCCAATCTAAATAGGGCCTTCAAGAATGGCTAGGGTAGGTAGGGACCTTGATATTCTATAGGATGAGATAATGAACACAATGGGGGAGATCATAGGGTTATATTAGTGGGTGGTAGATCTATATACCACACTAATATACATGACGAAAATATGACTCTCCTACAATCAAAGATTAACCAATTAAAGGTTGAGGTGGATAAGATGGTCTAGATAGAGGCCTATATTAGAGAAGAGAGATTAGGCTATCTTAGATAGGGACCAAGATTTTTTATATTTTTAGAGGCCCTAATATGAGTGTGATGAGGCTTAAAGAGATAGTATGTAGTTAGGTTTTTTTTAAATGATTATTTAGAGCCTTTGTACATAGGATCAATCCTTGTACTACTACAAGTCATATGAGACTATTATTTCCTAGGGACCAATAGTTATCAAATTTAAGGTATGAGATTCTTATAAAATATGAAATATATCAAATTTATTGAGGAATAGGACACATGTTACATGCACGTTAAGGCAGTCTGTTCATTAGCCACATCTACCTAGAACAATAGAGCCAACTCTGGTTACAGGTCCCATGGATACTAAGAGTCAAAGTTAATCATTATCATTTTAGCATTTTGGAACATTTAATTATTTTGAAACCATGATGATAAGTATATATTCTTGATGTATATGACATTTTTAAGATACAATGACATTGATATTGGGTCCTTAAGGCATTTATAGATATACAACTTATTCTTTTGATATATATATATATGATGGCTCTATTTATTTTCATGTTCATTAACATATTTGGCTCATGTTTAGAATTTTGGATGTTTATTTTCATTTTAAACATATATTATTTATTCCTTTATTGCTTTCACATGTATATGAGATGTTGTTATGTTATTATTTGCTTATGTTGTATTACTTGTATGTATGCTTATTTAGACACTCATATCTATATTAGGACATAATAAATCATATTGATATAATTATTACTCATTGATTTATGCATGCAGTTTGGTATTTTGTTGTTTTATGATCTTAGATAAGTAATACCATTGTATTGATTGATAGTTCCTGTTGTCTTGATGTATGTTGTATAGTTTGATATTATGTATCATATTTATGAATAACTATAATAAAAATGTATACCCTATGCACGGAAATATTTTTTTAGATACAAATATAAATAAATTATGAATAAGATATAAAAAATAGAATCCCAATTGTAAATATAAAACAAATAAACCAAGTGTAATACTAGATACAAACATTCACAACTTAAGTACGAGATATGGATAACCAAGACTTAAGTGTAAATAAAATGTAATAGACCTATGGAAAATGAGGTAGGCATAAAAATACAACAAATTAAAATAACTAGACAAAAAGCAAACAAACAAAACAAACAAAATAAAACAAACAAAACATACAAATAAATAGACTATATAAATGAAACTAAGCTAAAATAGTTAGAAATATACAAACAATGTTAGTCACAATGTCAATATCAAATACAATACAAAAAAAAAGCTATGCATGCATGTGTAATTGAGGTGTTACTCTTAGCGACAAGGTTAACTCTAGGATATGTATCGACAACATAGGTAAAATAACATAAGAACAAATGACACAAGGTTGCCCCTAGGCTCTAAGGAAATAATAGCAAAGGGGAGACAATAAACATTTCCCATAGGATATAGGGAATAATGACACAAAAAAATGGTAATTATTTCCCCTAGGATATATGATATAATGACAAAAATAACCAAAATTAGGGGGAATAAAATAAATTGGAAAGGTTAGCCAAGTTGACTCCAAATGCATTAGGTAAGTGGACATTACCAACATAGTTCCATGAACAACACTAGGTCCAACATGAACTTCGAGCCAAATGTGGTTCCCCTATAATATGGGATAGAAGAAATTTGATGAAATAAATAATATGATTATAGAAAAATATGCGAATGATGTAAAAAAATGGCAAGTGCATAGGAAAATATGGGGTTGATGCTCACCATCATGAAAATTTCAACACAAACAAATTGTGAAAGTGTGAGAGTATAGTTTAGGATAAAGCCACACTAAAAGATAATAGATGAGTACACATCTAATCAATTGAATTGGTAATTCATAGTTTTTAATACATTTATGGATTGGAATTTAGAATGATCTAATAAAATAGTGGGATTTTTTCAAATATCCATTACTCACAAAATGGTGAGAGCATTGTATAGGGTTACCCGTAAAATGCCAAGAACATTCAAACAAAAATTGCTCATAAAATGATGAGAGTGTTGGCTAAGGTTACTCAAAAAATAGTGAGATAATTCAAACAAAAAGTGATTTAAAAATGGAAATATATTTCTTACAAGGGAGGCTTATTTAAAATTAAAAAATATTGAGCATTGTGCTACATAATCAAAATGGGCCTCAAGCCATTGTAGTTAGGTCGGTAGTGGTAAAATTTGGGAAACATTTCTAATGTTTTGGTGATTTTTGGTATCTTAACTCAATTAAGGATTATGAGATACACAATGACCTAACTCATAAAATGGTGAGAGCATGGCTTAAAAATACTTATAAAATTGTGAGATCATGGTTTAAAAATGCTCATAAAATGGTGAGAGCATGGTAAAAGGGGTGACTGAGCTAACCTCAATGTAAATTGAACACTACCTACATAATATTGAATGACCTTAAGTCACTATAGTTTTAACTTATACTAGAGGCATCTGACTAAGTACCTTCAAGTTCAAGAATATTAAAATGTTAAGGCAATGTGATAATTAATGGTAAAGCATTTCTTGTTTTTTTCCCCAAAGGTAATTATAATTAGGAAATAATGGCAAGGATCGGTGGTACTAATTTTCCCATAAGCAATTATAATTAGTGGCATGAATAATGATATAGATCATAACAATAAATAAAAGATGTAATTATCAGGACCTCTATCATAACTATTTCATACACAACCATTCAAATGTTTAAATCTAAATCAACTACTAAAACTACATTTGTCATCAATTACTAAATGTGCCTAAAGTATAAATGAATCAGAACCAAGGCCAAAAGTTATGGGTTAAAAATAACTAGCTGTAAATAGGCCAAGATATGGTGAAATGGTATAGGGTATAGTAAAAATAATAGTTATATCATGGAATAACTTAATCAGTCCTTATAGATAATAATTTGAGTCCATAAAGTGTAAAAATGTTTGAGGTGCATTATATTCATAGATTTGTCAAGTTCATCACCTTCATGCATGATGAATCTATATTCTCCATAACTATAGTTATAAATAACTACATAAGACCCTAAGCAATTAGGTTAGAACTTTACTTTCTTATTTTTCATGGTATTGACATTTTTCTAATTTTATTTTAATAGAAGGTCACCATGCTTGAATTCTCAATGCTTAACACATTAATTGTATTGGCCCTGTAATCTATTTTAATATGCCTAAAATTTATTCAAGGCATCCATGTTCTTTCTATAAAGTAATTCTAACTCTTTCAAATGAATTAAAGTGGACCTCATCATCAATGATGTGTTATAGTGAAATCTAGAGAGAAGACAACTTGACCTCAATAAAAAGAATAACTTTAGTGCCATATATAAGGGAATATGGGGTAACTCATGTTGGAGTATTGAAAGTGGTGTGGTAAGCCCATAAGGTGTTAAAAAGCTACAAGTGTAAATTATGACTAGGATCATTGATAATCTTTTTCATAATATTGATAATGGTGTTATTAGAAGCCTTAGCTTGGCCTATGCCTTATGGGTAATAGGCAGTGGAAAAGTGTTGTTTGATATGGTATTGGGCATAAAGTTTTTAAAATATTTTTAAAAATGATCTACAATTATTAAATATAATATAAGAGGGTATATAATAATATCAAATGAGATAGTTAAATATGAATTTGGGTATCTGATTACCAGTTACGTGAGTGAGGGAAATAGCTTCTACCCACTTAGTGAAATACTCGATAGTAGTAAGGACTTGTTTATGGCCATAAAGGATGTAGGATTTATATTTCATATGAGATGGACTCCCCACATTAAAAATGGACATGGTGTTATAATTGGTTTGAGCATTTTGGCTGGAGCATGAATCAAATTAGCATGATTTTAACACTTTACACACTTATTCAGATATTTAGCTATGTCCTTTCCATAGTTGACCATTAATAATGAGTACATAATAATTAATTGGAAATTAAATCCCAAATATTGTGGGTTATACACTTTGCTTCATGAACTTCCCTTAATGTTAATATATATCCTATCAAATATAAAAAATAAAGTAGAGTTTTATCATAGCTTCTATGATACATGGTAGGTCCAAGTAGGGTATAATGGGAGGATTTATGGATGAAGGTTTTTTTTTCTTATGTGAAAGGTTAGTGGGGTTAATTTGGTTTTGATGATATGTATATATGTCAAAATACCATGTAGACATGGGACTGATAATATCATAAACCATATCAATGGATGCTTGTTCATGTGATGGTGTGAGCATATGTTCCATAAGAAATTACTAGTCCTTAACTCCATCTATAATCTAAATCATGGAGCCAATTGTGGCTATCATATTAGATATTATGTTATTGAATATAGGTATTCATTTAAAATGAATGTGGGAAATTTATTATTTAAGAGTGTTGACCATGTCTTTGTATGGTACTAACTATTTTTTCTTCATTTAGTATTTGTCTATTATATAATTGATGATAAAATATGAATCACCGTGAATGAGTAAATGTTAGATGTTCTACTATACTACTTGGTAAAGTATTGCAAAGAGTGATTCATATTAAACCATGTTATTAGTATAGGAAAAACCAATGTGAAAGGACTTAAGAATAAGATCCCCTTTCGATGTGATAAATAATATGTTGAAACCTAATCCACATGATGTGAAGGAACCATCAAAGTACATTTTCCATTGCTCTACCTGAATAAGTGATTTTTATTATGTTTTGATCATGATGTATTCATGTAGAAATCCAAATATGAGAGGGTGAGTATCAAGAAGAGGATCTTTTATAAGTTGAGCTGTGAGTACCTATCCCTTAATGTATTTTTATTGGTATATTCTATCTCAAATTTTTTTTAGAGTATTATCCACTTTTCCATGTAACCCTATAAATATGTTTTATAAAGTAGATAGTTAAGCATATCTACTTTGGAAATTATAATGATCTTATTTTTTAGCATGTAGTGATGTAACTTTTGGGCTAAAACAACCATAGCTAAATATGATTTTTAGATTGTCATATAATTATACTCATACATGGCCAATCTTTATCTTAGGTAGTAAATAACATGATCTTTACCATAGTCATCATGGTGTGTCAAAAGTGCCCCAAGGGCATTTTCAGTTGCTAATAGGTAAAGTAACAAGGACTTGTTTGGCATGTGCAGAAATAAAACAAGATTATTGGCTAGTTATTACTTGAGATGTTTAAATAATTTATGGTAATATTATTATATGACATAGTAATGGCCTTCTTCATAAAGTGTGTAAAAGTATGGAATTTGTTAGCTAGTTATGATATTAAGCATCATATTGAATGCATTTTGCATTGTAAATTATAGAGCTTCTTCAAGGTATATGGTAGTGAAATTTTGGTAATGGGTCAAATTTTGGTTGGATGATCTTCAATTCCCATATGAGAGAAAATGAACCGTAAAAATTTTATAGAACTTACATCAAATACACACTTCTTTGAATTGAGCATAACTTTGTACTCTTGAATTCTCTTAAATATTTTCTATAGTACAAATAGATGGTTGACATGAGTCTTTAATTTATCCAAGATGTCATCATCATAGTCCTTGATAATATCATGTTTCATATAATTTAAAATCACTATCATGGCTCATTTTTAAATAGATCCTACATTCTTGAGTCCAAATGGCATCACTTGATAACAAAACATTCCCTAATGAGTGGTGACCATTATCTTGTGTTGGTCTTATGTTGATATTTTTTTATGGTTATATCTTGAAAAGACATCAATAAGAGAAATAATTTCATATATTTCCATGGAATCAATAACCATGTCAATGTTTGGTAGAGGAAAGTCATCCTTTGGGTAGTTTTTATTAGTATCCTAGAGATTAGTGCATAGTCTATTACCTTTTGGCTTCTTGTTCATTTGTACAATGTTGGAAATCCATTATGAATAATCAATCAATTGAATTCATCTCATGCCTAAGAGTTTTTACAACTCTTTCTTGACTAAAAATCAATATGAGTATGCATATTTTGTAGATTTTACTTAACTAGTTTGGCATCAGGATGTACAACAAGATAGTGTAAAACCAAGTCATGGCATATCTTAATATGCCTATGCAAATATGTCAACAAAATCCATTAGAAGGGTTGTAAATACTTCCTTTTATTAATTATTTAGGTCTATGCCTATTTTTATCCATTTTTGGTCCTCTATAATCCTAATATTAACCTTAGAAGTGTCCTCCATAAGAAGTGTATAACTATCTTCTAAAACTATTGACAAAGAAGTAAATTGGTTGGTAATGGAAAATTCCTCTAGATAGTTTGGATCATCTAGTTCTCCTAAGTAGGATGAATCATAATCTCCTAATGCTATTAAAATCCACATAATAAATACCTTTAGTTACTCTTAAATAATTTGCATAAAAGCATACCACTCTTCAGTACTAATTTTAGATCTATATATAGGCCTTGTACTATTGGTTTCATTTGCTTCATGGAAAGAGGTATGAACATCCCTATATAATGGTGCTTTAAATAGGTTTTCACCAAGTGACTTGCCTTTTTATTTACTTTTACCTTGGTCTAAAATCACCTCAAAGAGGTTTTAACTTTTAGACCTCAATGTTTTATTTTATTTTTATTTATGGCCAAGTAAGTACAACCGCTCTCAGAAATAAGAAGTAGGATCCAATCTAATATAAAATATATATTTGTGATATCCTAAAGGATTGTGATCCCTTAAACATAGAAAGTCACAATGGCCTCATCACTTTCAAACTCATCTAATTGCATTATCAACTCTTATTTTCCCTAAAATATCAACTATGGATGATAAAGGGTAAGCTTTGAAGGGATATAAATAGGCTTAATAGTGTATATAACATATGGGTTCAATAAATTCATATTTACAAGGTCATTGTAGATGTTATTTTAAACCCTACATGTTTAATGACATCATCTTCACTAGTTGATGGTGTAAGAACTCAAATAAGGTATGTGGGGTCACCCCTAGGTGGGTTAAATCCATTACCATGGTTTCCTTTATATTTGGTCATTGAAATCAACTTGATCATACCTTGATGATGTATCCTTAGGTATTTTCCTTCATAATATTTATTACCCATTAATTTAGTTAGGGATATGATACTTTATCCTTTGGTAATAATTAGTTAAATTACTAGTATAAATCCATGAATCATCTTTGGCTAATGGGTCTTATTCTAGGCTAGAGGCTAGTTTAAAAATAATGTGTTTGTTGAGATGAGATTTTCCCTTGGTTTGCCACTCCATTCAAGATATCTTGGAATTATGTCTCCCATAATCTTTTGGGTTCTATGAAAACTTAAAGATGTGGAAGGAGTCCTGGGTACTGAACTCTTATATATCTTTATTAGATATGTAAAAGTGGTTAGAAATATCTGGTGGAGGTGAAAATGAGGTAGAAGCTAAGATCTAATGGTCAATATAATTGTATTTTGATCTTGATTCAATGACTTTGGATTTATCATCTTTTCCTCCATCATATTTAGGCATAAGATTTAGGTCAAAATGATAATTATAACTCTTATACTCCACCTCAAGATGTTTACAATATTAGTAAGGCTAGAGATCAAATAGTATAGTCACTTGAATCCCTCAATTTGGAAATTTTATACATTGATGCAATGTGAAAGTTATATCCCTATTTTCATTAATCCAATGTTGGCCCAAGTATAAGTTATATGATAACTCTAGGTTCATAACATGGTAGATAGTGTCATGGGTTAAAGGCTGAATGACCAATGGTAAGTTAACGGTACCTCATGATTCTCATTCCCCATTGTCATATGCCTTGATGACAATGGTATCTCATTGTATATAATTCATTATGTATCTGAGATGCTTTACCAACTTCAAAAACACAATGTTTAGACCTAAACCATTATTGACAAGGACACATTTAACATTAATGTTTATTATACCAACCTCTATGTATAAGGGTTTATTATGTAATGGACCCAAAGATGACATTTTTCTTTGGTAAAATGTAAGTCATTATCTAGTGGCCAAACATTCTACCATGGCTTGAAATTTATCAAGCCTGATGTCATTAGGTACAAGGGAATGGCTTAGGTATTCATTAAGTATGTTCTTGTGTACACTATATGTATGCATCAAATCCATAATGTATATTTGCATAGGTGTCTATATAGTTTCTCCATAATGTCATAGGTGTTTCCTTAGGTTTTGGAAATTGGATTGTTTTTGATAGGCATAGAGGTCTTAACAGGCTTGTTCATGGCATTTGGTTGTGGGCCTTTGATGGGACTCTTGGCTCATTGAGTTATGATTATGTAATTTTGATCTGGTATAGGGCCTTAGTAATTAGATGGAGAGGTGTTATATCTTGGAATTATAATTATTGTGAAGTATTTAGCTTAGTTACTAACATGCTCTAAATAAGAATTACCAGCATAAGGAGGCTAGTAGGCATTATTTAGATGATAGACATTATTAGCTAAAGGTCTTGGTCTATTAGTATTTGAATGGGGGTTAATGGTAATGGTGGAAACATGACCACCTGAGACATGTCCTAAAACATTATTTTAGGTATACACAATGGCATTATGGCCTCATTCGCTGGATTGGTTTGTTTACCCTTTATTCTGACCATTATGTTATTGTTGTTATTTTTGGTGTTGTTGTTATTGATGTTTTAGTGGTGTTTTTCCCACTATTTTTTTTTTTTTTTATTTTATAGTTATTATTATGTTGAGGAAATGGTTTTCAATAGATTTCCAAGTTATGATTAGTCTTAGGAGCATGGGTATCTCATTATATATATATCCATTCTCTAGCATATTCTCAATTATATGCCTTAGTTCGATATGCTGATGTATAAAATGTCCCTTGACATGATATTAAACACAAAATTCATGTTATTTATATCATTCAAGAAAAGGAATTCCTTTAGGTAAGGGCTTTGGCACTCACCAACTAATCATATTTATCATGACCAATTTATGAAATACAAAATCAATAGGTTTCTCAAGGTCACTGAATGCTATGGAAATTGGTATTCTTCTCCTTGAAGGAGGTGCTTGTAACTGGTATTTATTTTTTGGCTAATTTTTTTAAGTCCTTGGTTGAATGAATGGAGGTGGTGGTTACTGAATGGGTAAAGGTAAATAGAGAACCAATGTTTGCACTATTTGTACATGAAAGGATTCAGTGACACCATTACCAAAAACATTATTATTTCACTTATAATCCTTTGGTCTTTCATTATTATTATCCTAAGTTTTCATTGAAGTAGGTATTTAGATAAGGATCTTGTTTAACTTATGGATTTTGTTTTGGTTTTATTATTAGCCTTGATGCTTATTTTAGATCTAGTTGGAAGAATATAACATGATGATCCCATTTTTAATAAGGGCCTTTTCAATCTATATGCCTTTCTCAATAACCTCTTCAATGTGTGAGAATATGTCAACTCAAGATTATAAGATATGTCACTATGTAGACTCTTGGTAAATATTATGGCCAATTACTTGTCTGGAAAATTATGGGTGAATCAACTTACAAGTGTTCTCCACCATTGTAAATAAGCATCAAATATTTCACCATTTTTTTAATTTTGCTTATCCAAAACCCACAAATGTAATCTCATATTCAATATGATATGAGAAATGTTGTACAAACTTCTTAAGAAGGTCATCAAAGTTTTGTACATATTTATTTGGCAATTTTAGAATCCATTCTAAGGCTTTATCTAGCTAAACTTCTTGGAAAGAGGAGAAGAAAATATGTCATTTTAATCAAATAATTGGTAAGTAAAAATTAATTAATTTATGTTTTACTTGGGGTCACCTTTTCCCTTGTATTTATAAAATTTTGGCAGCTCGTAACTCAAAGGAAATGGTATTTGAAGGTAATCCATGTTGAATGGATACGAGCATAATTAGTATAGTTTGAAGCTTTTTGCTTGTTTCCCAATTTGAGTGGCTTGAATTTCATCCTTAATTTGTTTTAGATCTTGATATATTAATTTAGATAGAGTGGCCTATTAATTTTAAGGTTACATGGTTAAAGTGGGATTACCTTGACTAGAGTATGAAGGAATGGTATACTACAAAATGTTTATTTTATTGTTCAAATAACTAGGTACATATCCATGCATTGATATTATACTATTTATATGGAATAAATTGATGTTGGTAAATATTCTTTATAAATTTGGCTACATGGCCTTGATTAGCAAATTATAGATATGGTAATTTAATTTGTCTAGGTAGGATATGTTAGTATAATTGGATTTGGGTAGGAACTTGTCTAGTTTTTGAACACTTTTATATAAAGGGAACACGTTACTAGATAAAAACCTACTATTGAAGGTGTTGTAAATTATATTTATATTTTATGTGAGATACCCATTAGGTGAAAGTTGACTCTTGCCTAACATCTAGTACCTACTGTACATTGGAAACTTGTTGTTGATTAAACACTTGTTGTTGACTGGGCACATGTAAAGGATTTGGAATTTATTTTTGAAAAATAAATTCTTTTTTTTTGAAAAATAGATACATTTTGTGGATTAGGAAACATTTTTTATATTTGCATTATATTAGTATGAGATTATTATAGAATATTTTTTGTTGCCACTAATTGAGGTGGTGTAGTTTTCTACACTTGTTGAGGTGATATGTTGGTCTATTATTTTGTCTAGTTTATCTCTATTGTGTAGTTGAGGAATTATTCAATTTAGGAGTGGAGGTTGATTATTTTGTTTAGGAACTAGGCATAACTATCCCTTGTTGTTGCAATCTAATCCACATATTGGTTGGAAGAATCTATTGTGTATTTCTTGACAATATTATACCCACTTTGGTTTACATTGGAATGAACTTAAATTATATCTAATACATTTTAAGTGAGGTATTCCATTTGAGAAGAAATTTATTCCATCATAATTGGGAAATTATACATGGCTCCTCTCAGTGTGACTTGGATAAAAGGGTCTATGTTTTAATTTACATATCCCATAGAATCTATTTGTGGCTTTGTTGAATAAGTTATCTCTATAAGTGGCATGTTTGAAACAACCATGACATTGAAATTATCAGCTAGGTTAATGTAATTTTGGTATGCTTGATGTATTTATTCCAATTTATCATCCATGGGACCTTTCCCATTCATAATCACACTTTGCGTTTGTTGAGGTAATTTCACTAAATATTGATTGTAACTAGTAGAATCCTATTCAAATATATGATTATGAGGTACTTACTAGGTGTTCTAAACAAAATAGATAAAATTTCATGTGGGAAGTGTAATGGCAATTTGGATCCTACTTCTACCGCTCTGACTACAATTTCATCTTTATTCTCTAGAAAATGGTGATAAAACAAGAATAGATCATATCTTGTTGGTTTTTTAAAGTAGTAGGGATGTTTTTATTAGATTTTTTGACAATAAACATCATTTGAGAAAGATATTGAGCATTTTATTCTTTTTCTTGACCTAGTTAGGATGGTGCACTCAATAAGTATTACACTAGTGGTCATGTCTTTGTTCTTCATATGGAATAGTATAAGAGAGATATGGACCAATATCATATTATATATCATCACCATATAGCTCTTGAATAAAGGGTTCACTAGTAAAAAAATTCTCATAGTTCATATTATACATAGTCCCACTACGTGTATAGCAAGGCACATTTTGATCTATCACTAGGTCTCTTTGAAAAAAAAAGTCTAAACATGGAAAACAAATAAGGTATAAAATAAATAAAATTTATCTATATAAAAGAGGCCTAAAAATTAAAACAACTAATCTAGGTCTATGGCAAAGGTAGAATAAAAATACAAAACTAGTCTAACAAAGGTACTAATTTGCCCGAAGTTAGTTATAATGTGGCAAAAGTATCTACACAAGATATAATAATTTTGAATTATGTCTAAAGTGAATAATGATTTTTCCAAAGGTGGTTATAATTTTTATCAAGGAAAACAATTCTAAACTTGGAAATAAAGGTCGATCTATACAAGAAATCAAAAAATCAATCCAAATATAAGGTAATCAACTTGGATAAACTTGGTAAATGACAAAGAAACCAATCTATTTTATAATGTAATTTACTTGGAATAACACTTGATAATTGGTTTGGAAATATACTCGATAATTGGATCTGAAAAGACTCATTAATTGGATCACAAGATACTCTTTGACAATGCAACTAGAACATTTTTTAACTCAACACAACAAACTCTAAACAATCTGCATAGCAACAAACTCAGCATAATAAATACTAAAACAAATCACATGACAATAAGAAACCACTAATTATAGATAATGGGTCTTTAGACCAAATAATAAATCAATCCAAATAACATAATCCACACACAAAAGGTAGATCACTTAAGCCCAAATTAAAAGAGACTTTGGTGTAAACATGATTAGTTAAGGATTCTCACTTCAAGATATCTAATTTCAAATTTAATATAAAAGACTTAAATTTTCTAAGGAAAATTGGCTAGACTAAAATGAGTAGCACAAACATATAATTTTAAGAAAAAGGTATGAATGACATTGGAACTTGGTTTCAAATAAGGTAAGGTTTTGAAAAAATTTAGGCAAAGTAACAATACTCCTTAAAAAAAATTGTATGCCAATGGTTTTAGATAAAAATCCAAGTCAAACATGTTAACCAAGATGGGAAATCTAACAATGACCCCTTAAATAACTAATACACATAGATGGTTCTTAGAGAAACTCTACGGCAAATGTTTGAAATAAAAAGCAGAAAGTAACACCTCTTACTTAAAATGTATTTGAAAATGCTAAATATTTTAACTTGTTTCAACTTTGGAATAAAAAAAATAAATTCTATATCCAAACACACATGTTAATAAAATAAAATATAAATAACATTAAGTGCACATCCTATCCCTAAAATTGATAAGGCATGGATAGTTTCTGTCAATGTCTCCACCAATATACTAATGCTAAAAAAGAATTAAGTGTTAATCCAAAAATTAAAGAAAAATGTAGGTAGAGTTTTAAATCCCCCCTTTGTCTCTAAATCATTTTTATGTGTAATAAACTTAGAGTGAAAATCACTCAACATTTGGTAAGATATTCTACAACAAAGTGGGGTTGACTAAAATCTATAAGTTTTGAAATGCTATAAATGTTCTCAAGTGTGGTTGACATAAGTGTGAATCACATAAATGAGATTAAAACTAACTAAGTTTTTATTTAAGGGTCTAGTCCTTTGCATAATGACTTCAACCACATACTGCTTAATGAATTTTGATGATTACCATGAACCGATCTGGGTTTTCTTTAGGATTGGTAGGCTAACCACTCATCCATTTTTAAATCCCAATATCATGTGCTTGATTTATATACCCCACTATGGATTTTAGTTGGCATAATAATAGGATATTAATCCCTAGATCAATTCACCCATAAATAAATTTTGAGGATGTGATAAACTCCCACCCACAATCCAATGCAACAAAAATAAACAAAAGAAAATTGGAAGAACTTTAGAGGTCATCTATGGGTCTCCCAAGTCAGTTGGATCTTAGGGAGAGCATACATAAAATATTTTTTATTTAAAAGATAAATAAATAAGTCAATAAACAAGGTGATTTTGATAACTTGAGTTCGTTATAGGGGATAGAGGAGAGCATACACATAATGTTTAGGTTGCCAAAATAATTTTAATCTAGGAACTTGAAACTAGTTAATAAACAAAGAACAAACAAAAATTAAAAAATCTTAAGAGGTCTACTATAATATTGGTTTTCATTTTAAAATCACCAAATCAGATGTGAATTAAGTTGTTACCCCTTGGCCTTGTGTTCTCTTGCAAAATTTAAATGCTAAAAGACAAGTTATGTTAGATAAATTATAATCACTAAAACAAAAGTGTGTATAGGACTTAGAAATGTTTAGACATCTATTTCTCCACTTAGGTTACTATTAAATTGTTAGGGTGTTCTATTGTATTTATAAAAAATGCTAATTAAAAAATAAATTTTCATTTTTACCTCTTAGGTTTATGTTTACATAGAGTGAAGCCATCGATTAAGCAACATATTGAAGTTGTCAATTCCAATGAAGTCATTTCTTTCTGTATAGAATATAATAAATAAAAATTGGTTTCTAGAGCATTTATCGTTAGATAGTGATGAATTTGTTTATTATTATAGGAAAAGATGTCTAATATGTATTAAAATTAGGCAAAGTCATTGAAATCACTAGGAAACATACCTATAAAATTTACCAAATTGTAGGATCGATGTCACCATTTGAATTTTTCAATATTGCCATTTAAATAAAATGATTGATTTAACATAGGTCAATGTCACCATTTTTATTAAAATTTTATTTCATTATTTTGAGAGAAGTCATTGATGCAAATTCATTGATTCTAAAAAATAAAAGATCATAAAAAGAAAATAGAATAGGCAAACTCACCATTACATAAGGAAAAGCTGCCTATTAGAAATAGAATAAAATGATTGGAATTTTAAGCATAAAATTATAAAATTAAATATTGGAGTGTTATTTTTATGATATTTAAATTTTTCACATCATTAATTTTTTCCATGTAGGATGCATGGTCCCACTGGGCATGCTATTATGTAGCTTAGGAATCTAAAGGGGACACAAAAGTCATTAGTTCATTATTAGTAAATATCAATAAAATCCAAGTATAATGTTTCAGTGAAACTAAACCACTCTTTATTAAGTACTATGGGGAGGATAATTTTTTTTTAAAAACTACAAATAAGAGATAAAAACAAACTAAAATTTTACCTCCCTTGTCAAAATTAGTGTCAAGTTATTGACATAGAAGATGTTCTTAATCAGTCTATGGCATTAGAGACTTTGACCAATGTTTTATCCTTCTTGGTATAAATTATCTAATGGCCACATGTGGCTTTTTTTTTTGTCTTGGTATGAATATTGACATCAATTTATCATTATAACATTGCTTTGATGACTTCTTAAAGGCATTCTTGTATAATAAAATTTCAAACAAAAGATTATTTGGGTAGAGTAAAGGCACTTGTATTTATAGGTCTCATAACTAAATCTAACCCTAGGGATATTAGGTTAGTTCTAAAAATTTTTAGGTCTAAAATAACCTAGGTTGAGTGAGGTTAACCCTGGTTTGGTTCAAAGTAATTACGAAGGCTTGGAAACTCTTTTTTTATATTTATGAGCTATGACAACTCATAAATATATTTATGAGGTTAGGACTTAAATTTTATTTAATATTAGGAATTAACAATACATTTTATTAGATCCCTTGACTTTGACCTCATGTTTATTAAAAAAATCCTTTTTTAGATAAATGTGATTCTCTAATTTAACTTGGAATTTTTACTTAAATAATTTAATTGAGTTTTGTTTTTTAATTAATATTTCTTAAGGTTTTTGGAATTTATGAATTATTTTAAATATTTTTGAATTAATAGATCAACATACCAAGAATGTCAAATTTATAGGTTACAATTTGACTAGGGTTAAATTCAACCTAGGTTATTAGTGCTTACAGGGTAATACCATAAATAATCAAGTCTCACCATGTTTCTAGATAATTAAATCCCTTATATAAAAAATTTTGGTCAATGCAGGTGATTTATATGATTACCTTATGTTTTTTTATAGACATTGATCTAAATCCCAATTTAGACATGAAAGTCTCCAAAATAGAGTGTCTACACTTATTGCTCTTATAGCTCAGAATAGTTGGATTATACACCAAATGGATGTA